>BQKN01061486.1:0-10907 GCA_022839385.1 Asparagus kiusianus | reverse complement strand
TATGGAAATTGAGTCTAATTACATATATATAAAAAACATAAAATATAAATTAGGATAAAAGCACTCATGTATATCTGTACCTTTCGTTCGTTATAATAGTACCAATACATAATCATCTATGTTACCCGGGCACTTCTATCATGAGTCGTACCTGTACCCGACACATCCCTGTACCCAAACTTCATGGACAATCCTTGGGTATATGCATACACTTGTCAACACTTCTTGGACGTACATCCTACACTTCATATAAGTTTCTTGAAACTCATTAGACATGTGTCGGGTTTGTTTCATATCATATCCAAGTTTAAAACTATGATTTTAAAGGGTCGATTGGGTGTATAGTTCAAAACCAAGTTGTTTCCAATTTATAATAATCAACATATTAAAAAAGATTTAAAAATAGGATAGGAATTTTAATTATAGTAACACATGAATTGACAAACAATAGTGATCTTACATAAATCATTAATTTCTATATATATATATATATATTTGTGTGTGCGTGTGTGTGTAGCCGTGTCACTGTATCTTGCATATTACAAAATTGACATGTTCCATACCCGCACCCATACTCATTTCCATGCAACTAGATCATCAGGTTTATAATAATAATATTGAAACACGAAAGACTCTTCAATTTGTCTGTTGTCTCCATGTTGGAGATTCCATTGTCTGTCTCCATGTCGTATATTCTATTGTATGTCTCCAATGAGACTTTACTATCTTCATGTTTGACATCCTGCTATCTATCTTCATGTTGAAGATTTTATTGGCTGTCTCCATATTGCGACCTACTCTCTGTTTCCATGTCAGAGATCCTAATATCTACCTCTATGACAGCAATTTTGCATGTTTGTCTCTCTCTCTAATAACAAGATATGCTAGACTTTTAGATCACTACTAGTTGTTGCTACTGTTGTCGAAGACTAGAGGGAGGTAACTACTTGGTGCAGATCAGGAAGATGGTCACTTCTTTTGTTAGGTCAAATGGTTCGCTTGATATTATCTAGAATTTTTTGCTTTTATGTAATTATTGGACATGATTTGATATACATGCTCCATCTTGAGGAGAGTATCAAAGTGGTTACTTTATTAAGAAATTTAGAAAAAATGTTTTTGTCCCATATTAAGAAATATGTAACTATATCCTACTTCTTCTAGTATAAATATTACATGACTATTCCTCTCTGGATAGAAGTCACTTTCCCACCATAACAATTAGGGGCAGAATGTATAATAATAATGTACTCAAGTTGATGAATGAATATAGATTTTGATGCCTAATTGTTATTGAATTAATATTCCTGCTCAAACCCTAATTTCTTCCCTTTTTCCTCCTTCCATCTTTTTCCCTTTTCTGCTCTATATCAATTGGTAACAAAACAAACCTTGATCCAGAATCCCCTTCACTTCTTTCTGGTTCTCACTCTCTTTTCACCCTCAAACTGGCAATCACTTCCCCCTCCTGCAGGCTGTCTTCATGTTGGCAATAAATATGACTCTACACCAATCAACGTAATGCCAATCAACATCACCTCTAGAACCTCCAGACAAACCCGACTTGCCCCTCCCCAAACTCTTTCATAGCCCCCTTTCATTTAATCCTTTCTAGGAAATTGAGCTGATGGAAAACTTAAAAATTGACGCTTTTAAGTTCCACTTTTCAAATTTCGGATTTGGACCAAATGAGTTCAAAATAATATCCTTCGAGATGGGAAATTCTAAAAAGTTATTGGAGTACAAACTTCAATAGAGACATCCTCATCTCTCATGCCAGTGATTTCACTCCACGGAGTCGAGTCATCAGAGTTGTTCTATAAACAAACTACTAAATTTCTTTCCTTTTAGGAATTGTTTTAGAGACAAACTCTACAATGTGGAAAAAGCACAAGGGGGGAAGTTGGTGAGATAGCCCACAGATAGTGACATGGTAACTTCTTGATAAATTATATGTATGATCGGGTCGTGGACTTAATGGGTTAAACTTTTGGCTTGGAACTGGTATATTAGCGTATTGTGGATGTCTCGCTGGATGCTGACTTTAGTAGGCTACTGCCTCCATGCTCTTAAATAGCAGAAGGGAAACAAATGGACACGTAATAAAATGATATTTTTTCGCTTGACCATTACATAAGTTCTTCCTTAAAAATATTTTATGAGCTTAGTCTCTTGCAATATAATTTCTATTGATTTTATCTTACTCCATCTGTTGCTTAAATGTTGCTCTGTTTGATTCAGAATGGCATATGAGCAATCAGTTTTCTGCGACTTGTTTCACCAGAAAGAGTCTGGCTGGAGGGAGTGCCTTTTGTGTGGCAAGGTAAGACGGTGGCTTTGTAACACTTATTTTTTAGTTTCCTTTCTTCCTACCACTTTTTCCATGTAAATTAGTACTTATTGGAATAATGCAGCGGCTTCATTGTGGATGTATTGCTTCCAAATCTTTATTCGAACTACTAGATGGCGGAGGAGTCCAGTGTATTAGCTGCATGAAGAATTCTGGACTTTCTGGACTTTCTTTTGTAAGCCAGTTTTCATGTGTTTGTAAATACATTTAACAAATGGATTATAGTCCACTTATGTGCGCATGCACACATTGAGAGGTAGAAGGAAGAAAGGTCTCATCCGTTTAAGACTTTTATGCAGATTCCAAGTGAAACCATTCAAGAATTTTTGCCTCAATCCAGGCAAAGAGTTCTCTCTCTAGCAGGTAGAAGTCTAAAAGACGAGAAGGCAAATGAAGACTCCAACGTACGAGTGGACGAGGATGTAATTAGCAAGGGCAAGGCCATTCAGTTAGGCAAAAACACGGAGGTTAACGGACAAAACAATATGCTTCTGGGCCGAAGAGAAAGCTTAAATGGATCTTTTGGGCATATTAAAAGAGAGCAAATGGCATTTCATGCAGGGAAGGTGGGAAATGCACATATTTCAAATCAAGCTCATATTGCATCATCTCAAGTTTCCCAACGAGATTATGGTAAAGATGTTATGAAGGATAACATGCTATGTGAATCACTCACGCAGGCTTGTTTGAATATCAGCTTGGGGAATTCAAACCAAAGAACCACTATGGAACCTGCTCTTAGTACTGGAATTCGCCCATCTAGTGGAGTTGAAGATGGAAGGGATCAAAGTAGATCACTATCTGCTTTGCAGCAAGCGCAAAGGGCCCGCCATCTTCTTCCCAAGCCATCCAAAACAGGCCAAACATTTTCTTCAGAGGCATCAAAGGAGATGCTTTCAAATATGCGTGTAGCAAGACCCCCTGCTGAAGGTAGGGGACGGAATCAGTTACTTCCACGTTACTGGCCTAGGATCACAGATCAAGAACTACAGCAAATATCTGGAGAGTATCCAATCTAAATTCATATTGTAACTGGACCTGGAATGGTGTGATTTTCAATTGATTTTCTGTTATTTCATACCATTGCATTTCAATATATGCCGTACCTTGATTTCCTTAATTTCAAATTCCAATCTTGAAGTTCTAATTCAACCATCGTTCCACTATTTGAGAAAGTTTTGAGTGCAAGTGATGCTGGGAGGATTGGTCGTTTAGTTCTTCCTAAGGCATGTGCAGAGGTAATTCTCATCCTTTATTATGTGGTTCCTTGTGCTTACCCTTCAGCCTTTGCTTGTACAGCATGCTGCATGTTGTTAAAAAGGATACATTGTTCTTGCTCAAAGCAAATTGATGAATGCATGGAATTAGATTTTCTATCATGATTGACTTGTTTTCTGCTTAAACACTTGTATGCACTATGCAATGCACTGTTCGTTGCCCATCAGACTGTGCAGTTGCAAAATGTGGCATTGAGTTTTGTTGTTTTAGCAGTGTGTTTGTCTTGGCTATTGTTATATTACTCTTTTTCTTGCCTTTACACCATGAGTGCAAGATGGCTGATTTGTGAAGCTCAGATGTGGGAAACAACATATTTCTGTTTCTCGTTTCCTTTCCTTTGTTAGTGCATTTTATTTAAGTTTCTTTTGCAGGCCTATTTCCCTCCAATTTCTCAACCAGAAGGTCTTCCATTAAAGATTCAAGATGCTAAGGGAAAAGAGTGGCATTTCCAGTTTAGATTTTGGCCAAATAATAACAGCAGAATGTATGTTCTGGAGGGTGTTACTCCATGTATACAGTCCCTGCAATTGCAAGCTGGTGATACAGGTAATGAGAATCCCCGTCACTAAGAGTGGAAAACTGTACCTGGTTATTCCTTATCACGGCAGCCATGACCAGTTATAGTCTTTAATCTGTAACCTGATGATGCACATTCCTTCTGTTTTTTCTCAGAATTCAGTGAACTAATTTCTAGCTTCCCTATGGTCTGACCTGTCTATCAGAATATCCAAACATATTATCGAGTCAAAGATCTTTACCTTCTATTCAATTGGTCATCAATGCTCATACAGTCCAAAATGTCTTACTTATATGAGTTAAAACTTTTCTATAGGTAAAACAAGTAGCATCACATGTATTCACCTGCTGGATGGTTTCTCATGTATGGTTGGGCATTGCACACTCTACAATTTTTTAAAGAGAAATGACTTGGCATGCAGAGAAATGGAATGTGTAGTACCATCACATGTATTCTTCTATATAGCGCTTTGGAAAACTATGTGTGCATTCATAATAGCAGCTTTAATGTGAATACATGCCTATTGCCCACATAAGCCTCACCCATGCTTTTCCAACATGTAAGACTCATACTAACAATTAGTGTGCGTATTCTGTTTTTATTTATTTAGAGAATTTTTTGGAAAATTTGTTTGGGATTAGTAGGGTCGGGAATTATAAGTAGAAGATCATGTAACCTTCCTACAAATTCTGATGTACTATTGCACAATAGGAATGTACTTCCATGGTAAATAAATCACATGTTTTGTATTTTACGGTCTCTGCTTTGAAACCAGGTTCTATCTCAACCTCATAAACCTTTGTCTGTAGAGAAGTACAAAAAAGATCTATTTGCAATTATCATATGTAAATCATGCTTGATTCAGGTTTTATTAGTCAACTCTTTGAACATACATGGGTCTGAATGGATGTATCAACATCTTTTGACACTCGTTTGGAGATCGAAACGGTCTTTTGGACGAAAACAATTGGCACTAGAATGTGTATACATAACGATTGAGGATTTTGTATTATAGTTAATGGATGAAGTGATTGAACACTGGAAGTACTAATCATTTTCCCAAGTTGTCTATAGCTGGTATCAGTTATTTAGGCGTGCATTATGTTTCCTCACACTTTGTTTAATGTTTTCATGCTTCTTGCAGGACACGAGTTTTGAAATGCCTATTTTCTTTAACCTTCTTGTACAGTAATTTTCATCCTTGCGTGTGCTTATTTTTGTATGTTTAGCATTGACACAGAGAAAATTAAAAATGAGTGATTTATTCTCCTTTTTGGGGCCTCTGTCTTGCAGTAACTTTCAGTCGGATGGATCCTGAAGGAAAACTCATTATGGGATTTCGAAAGGCGACTAACTCTGTGCCTTTGCAGGTAAAGAACCTCCCTGAAATCTTTTTCAACTTGGTCAACACTCAACAGCATGCGCCAACTCTGTAAATTTCTGTTGTTGTCGGAACCATTTCCTGTAATTTGGATTATTCTTTGTATCAATAGAGATTAATCTATACTATGCATATTTTAGTAGGCATCAGCGCGGTCATCCTTAAATACTGCTTTAGTTGTGATTTTATTAATGTTATAAACGTCCGGCAGGATTCTCAGATATCTGCAATTGCTAATGCTGGTCTTGGCAATGAATCTTTCTTTTCGGGTGTTACTGAGAACCTATCTATAGTAAGTGGTTACTCTGGACTTCTTCAGTCACTGAAGGGAACTGCGGCTCCGCGCTTGAGCTATTTATCTGAACATTTGAATTTAGCTGACAGTGATGTTAGTTGGCAAAAGACAGACACTCATGGAGGCAGGTCAAATGACGGATTCCTGTTGCAGCCTTCACTGGCTCAAGAGAAGAAAAGAAGCCGTAATATTGGTGGCAAAAGCAAGAGGCTACATATGGATAACGATGACGCTTTAGAACTGAAGCTTTCATGGGAGGAGGCACAAGACTTGCTGCGCCCACCTCCAAGTGCCAAACCTAGTGTTGTAATGATCGAGGATCAGGAGTTTGAAGAATACGAGGTGAACATTTATAGACATCTGGTTATTTTTACTGCATTTCTTATGCCGTACTTCATGCAGCTAATTCTTCCATTTGAAACATTCTACTATGTGTCTGCAGGAACCCCCAGTTTTTGGCAAGAGAACAATTTTCACGGCCCAATTATCTGGGTAAGGACAATGGTCTTTCAGAATTTAATTATTTATTGTGTAAAATTTCACATTAAGGATACATATGAGTGAGTATATATGAGCATGAATAATAATGTGTGTATTTATCTTAAATCATAGTACTATTTCTTCATATATTTCTAGTCATATATTTTACTCTGGAAATTGGCATTCGTATATATAAATTATGCACAGCTTGTGACATAAAAGCACAAAAAAGGGAAAGTTTTCCTAGGTACACTTTATTGAAAATGTCACAATCTTACATGTGATTTGTATACTTGGTAGAAAACTTATATGTGCTTGTCTTGAAGGGGTTAAGCTGATGTCAACTGAAATTCATAGTGCAATGACTTGATTCATATCACATCATTCCCAGAAATAGAAAAATGTTACTGAATTACTGCAAATATAAATGGTTGATTTCCCTTCTTTTTTTCTTCTCCTTTTTTTTCCTTGAGCAAGTTAGTATTAAGGATTTAGTCAATATTCAATAATAACAATGCAAGTGCTTGATTTGAAGTTTGGAGTTCAAAGCTAAATGTTCATTTGAATTTAGACTATAAATTTCTAATTACATACACAAATTTGGTTTTGCAGAAATCTAACATTCTCGATAACTAATATTCTCAGTTTTATTTTGATTTAATGTTGAATAACTGAGAGTATATTATCAGGGAACAAGATCAATGGATTCAATGTGATGATTGCTTCAAATGGCGTCGTTTGCCTGTGGATGTTCTTGTTCCTTCAAACTGGACGTGTGCTGACAACACATGTGACCCGAGAAGGTTAGCTTTTTGTTTCTGCAAGACTTGCTTAACCTTTCATGTGATATCAATCATGATTTCTTGTTTAGGTGCGAATATGTGCAATTTGATTTTCTTGATTATGATTCTACGTGTATTGTGTTTTGCACTAACTATTTAAAAGCTGTTTCCCGCATAAAGAGACTTGTAGTAGTTGTTCTTCAAACTATCTTTTTGAGTCTCACCATGGTAATTGAACGTCAATGTTTTCTTTTCTTCCCTTTCTCCTTTTGCGGGCTACAAAGTTGAAACAGGAGGAATACATGTATATGAATCTATTCTCTCTTCTTGATTGATTGGAGAGAGAGAGAAAGGGGCAAGTATTGGTGAGAGAATGCATTTCTTCTGATTTTTTGTCTCAAGGGGTTGGTGATTAAGCAGGCCAACACTTTTTGTAAAGTTTACATATAGGAAGTATGTCCTTATCTATAAATCTTACAAAATTAACATTTCGACATGTCTTCTAGGATGTCTAATAATTAAAGAGCAAACAGAGGTGAACACTTGAAACATGGAATGCGAAACAAGAAGGCTGACAGTTAGAAGTGAGCCTCACTGATACTATGGAATCTTCTTAAGGGAAACAATTTTTCTGGATGTTGATTAGAAAAGAACAAGCGCAGCGGAGGTCATCAATGGTAAGGATTTTGGTCAAATTGCTGAGGTACTTGGTGGAAAAGAATGTTGAAGACATAACACGCAAATTGCAGGGGTTTCAGAATTTGGTGTTATTGAAAGAGGAGTTTGTGTAGTTTTTAGTGGAAATGCGAAACGAGATGGCTGACAATAAGGAGTGAGCCTCACTGATACTATTGAATCTTCTAAGGAAAACAACTTTTGTGGATGTTGGTTAGAAAAAAAGGTGCAGTTAAGGTCACAAACAGTAAGACATTATTTTGTTTGAAGTGCTAAGGGACTCGGTGGAAAAGAATGTTCGATGACACAATATGCAAATTGCAGGGGTTTCAGATTTTGGTCGAAAGAGGAGTTTGTGTAGCTGTTAGTGGAAAAGGATTTCAAGATAAATAGTAAAAGAGTCATTCTCAGGAATCACACCATATAGCATTTTGGCCTAAAATCACACTCAAGACCCAGTTTGTTTCCTCATTGATTTGGTCCACTATGTTGTTCTGGCTTAGTGGCAGGTGGCATTGATTATGAGAGTTAGGTCAGTGTTCTTGATTCATGTTTGATTAAGGATTCAGCAGGTGGTTTCTTTTGTTTTTGTTTGCAGGTAGTTGTTATATGAGCCACTAGAGGTTGAAGAACAGAAAAGAGAATACAAATAAACTAACAGAAAATAGTAACTTTCATGTAAAAATTTAGACTATTGCACTGATGATTAAAATTTTTAAAGATCAAACTCTACAAATTGCAGATATATACAATTTTCCTGTCCATGTTCTATAGAACTCTTAGCTGGAAACCTTTATTTCTACTTTCGCTTGCCAAATACATGCTTCTGTCCTGCAGATTTCCCCCCCTAATGTACAACTCCGATTAGCAGTAACAGAGTTATGAATGCAAAACTAAACTCCACTTAGCAACCACAGTTTCATGAATTCAAAACTTTCATGAATTCAAATAAACTAACAAAATATAGCAACTTTCATGTAAAAATTTATACTATTGCACTGATGATTAAATTTTTTAAAGATCAAACTCTACAAATTGCAGATATATACAATTTTCATGTCCGTGTTCTATAGAACTGTTAGCTGGAAACCTTTATTTCTACTTCCGCTTGCCAAATACATGCTTCTGTCCTGCAGATTTTCCCCCCTAATGTACGACTCCGATTAGCAGTAACAGAGTCATGAATACAAAACTAAACTCCACTTAGCAACCACAGTTTCATGAATTCAAAACTTTCATGAATTCAAAACTATCTTTTTTGTAGGATAATTTTCAGCCAATGAAATTATTTTTTTATCCTTCTTGTTTATTGTGTTTTTTATTCTTAATTCCTGGTATGTCATCACAAGCTTAGCTTTATCTTTTTTTTCAGAGACATTTTCTTCCCACTAAGCGTACTTCTTCCGAATAATGATACTGAAGTATATTAATTAACTGCTCTTGACTTAATTGACGTGTATGGTCTGTTTGCAGATATTCTTGTTCTGTGCCGGATGAATTGAGCCCAACAGAAATACATAATCTTCTTCGACAGGATGCAGGTGCGCAACCTGTCTTTTATAATTCATGATGTGGGACGAGAAGGGGAAGGTTTTTTTCACATGGCAACAGATGCTTGCCTCATTTACAGACTAAAGTGCATCAGTAAAGAAGCCCCAATCTTATTGGAGTATTTTGTACATAGTAGGGACTTGAGGGTTCTTAGTGCATTCTCCATTGTAGAGAACCACCTGAATGGAGACAAGAATGTGATGGTGAAGAAGCCCCAATTTTATTGGAGTATTTTGTACATGGTAGGGACTTGAGGGTTTTTAGTGCATTCTCCATTGTAGAGAACCACCTGAATGGAAACAAGAATGTGATGGTGTAAATAAAAGGAAAGGAGAGGATAACAAGTGGAAGGAAACGTTTCTAGCTACCTAGAAGTAAAATATAGATAAAAAGTTTCCTTATTTTTCTTCACTTCTTCTTTCACTTGCCTAACTGGAAATATTTTCAATCCCTTTACTTTCCCGCTTCCTTATGAAACTAATTTGCTTAAAATTGTTAATGCAAACTGCAAAGGATAATAACTCAAGGATAGGTTATCTTCTCTGACCTGATACAGATGCTTGATTTTCTGAAATTGAAAAAAAAGTAGGGTGGCCATTCTTTCCTCGTGAAAATAGAAGTTATTACCTCTCTTTTCAATTGATATGTATGGTTTAATGCAGTTCTGAAAGGTCTGTGTAACTATTCTTACCTGTTCTTTGAAATTTGAGGCATACACATGTCATTACATAATATAGATAACAACTTACCCAAGTTCAGTTCTATTTAAGTGTATGTAGTTCAGTATTAGAACGGTCTAGTTTGTGATCAAGCTCATTAGTTGTGCTTGATCGTTCTTCAACCATCTTGGATCCTTTTTGAGTTAATGCCTTCCAAAAATTCTGCAGAAATAAAAATGATGAGAACTCCTTCAATCTCCAAGCAGAACACTCCAGACTTTGAAGCATCCGGCCTCGACGCCTTAGCCACTGCTGCATCTATCGGTGACACAACAAATCAAGCCACAGTCTCAGCTTCTGCAACTACAACCAAGCACCCAAGGCACCGTCCAGGCTGCACTTGCATTGTTTGCATCCAGCCCCCCAGTGGCAAAGGCCCAAAACACCACCCAAATTGTACATGTAATGTGTGTTTAACTGTAAAACGACGGTTTAAAACCCTAATGCTTCGCAAGAAAAAGCGACAGTCTGAGCGTGAAGAAGCTGAAGCCAACAAAAGGTTGATGCTTCCATGGGGAGCCAAAGAAGAAATTGAAGGGAGTAGTATCCAAAAGGAGAATGAATTGGGCATGGACGCTGGAAAAGCCACTGTAGTGGGTGATATTGATACAGGAAAAGGGAAGATAGATTTGAATTGCCAACCAGAGGGGCTTCAGTCTTCATCTAGGGTTAGCATGATGAGCCTACTTCATGTGGCTAGTCTCCCATTGGAGAATTATTTGAAGCAGAATGGACTTACGAGTTTGACCTGTGAACAGCAGGTGAGCTCGAGTTCAGTTACGGTTCCACAAGCAATGCCTGTTGATGAGAGCGAGGAGAGGACACCTGATGAAGAGGGCAGTGGTGATGAAGGGCATATTTGCTCCGAAACTGCGAAAA
>BQKN01061484.1:0-11772 GCA_022839385.1 Asparagus kiusianus | reverse complement strand
ACACCGAGCTGTGAGTGGGAACCTATCGGCAATTTTCGATGCCTACACTTGTGTCCTTATGTTACACTCAGGATGATGAGGAAGAAGGTGAAGAAGGAGAAGAAGAGGGCTTGAGTAAATGTTGGAAGGAGTTGAAGAAGCTTTTGTAGTGTCATAGCCATTGTAAATAATTTATGTAAAAGTTTGTAAACAATTTATGTATCTCTCTACTATTTTGGTGAATGTATTATTTGAATATAATAAGAATTGATATTAGAATATAATTAGATTGTGTTGTATATGAATATATTTTTTGTTGTTCAATATTGTGTACAGGCACTCAAAGTAGATTCTGCAAAAAAAAAAACTACTGTAGCATAGCATCCTAGACGAAAATTCCGTCTAGGATGCTCAAATTCCGTCTAGGATACTTTTTTTTTGAAAAACAATTTAAAAAAATTAAAAAAACATCCGTCTTTCCGTCTCGGATGCTCAAATTCCGTCTAGGATACTTGTTTTTTTTTGAAAAAAAATTTAAAAAAATTAAAAAACATCCTAGATGGAAATTCCATCTAGGATGACTATGCTAAACGGAACTTTTCATCTAGGATACTAATCCTAGATAAAAAAAATTTCCGTCTAGGATGTAGTATTCTAGACGGAAATTCCGTCTAGAATAATCCGTCTAGGATGTATTCTAGATGGTTTTTAATTCCGTCTAGAATAATCCGTCTAGAATGTATTCTAAATGAAATTTCCGTCTAGAATACTACATCCTAGACGGAAACATACTAGACGCGTATTCTAGATGGAATTCCGTCTAGGGTACGCATTCTAGACGGAATTCTAGGTATCCTAGACGGAATTTTCCGTCTAGGATGCCTCATTATTTAGTAGTGGAAGTTAGTTTGAGTGATGTTATAATCTCTATTTTGTACTCTCTTTCTCTATAGTGAAAACCCCTCCCCTTCTTGCCTCGTGGACGTAGGTAATTTGTCGAACCACGTTAAACTTTGTGTTTGAGTTTGTGCCATTGTTGTTTGATTCGAGTTGTCTTCTCCCTCGGTGTTTTGTTTGGTTCCTCGACGTGCAAAAAGTTGCTTCTGTCGCACACAACAAGTGGTATCAGAGCTCGGGCTTCGTCGAGGTGGAGAATTGTAGAATTGGCGACACAGTGACGAAGTTCGAAATTATTTTAAGCAGTGAACATTTTGGATCTTGCACAGTCAACCGCTAGTGGCGTTGTGGTCGACCGCGAACGTGCACGAACACATGAAAGTCTCTGGATTTTGTGGTCGATCGTGAGTGGTGTGGCAGTCGACAGCGAGACCCTGCAGTGCATTTTTTGTTTCTATCGTTTGTCACGGTTGACCGCGACTGGCGTGATGGTCGACCGCGATGCGGTGTTGGGCTTGGGCTTGGTTTCCTGCACTGTTTTGGTTTTCTATTTTATATAAATAGGAAGACAATTTATTTAGAGTTTATTGGATCATATTGATTACTTTTGGGGTAGCTTGAAGGAGAGTTTTGAGTGTAGAAAAGAGAGTTCTTTTCTGAGCAAATTGTTTGAGAGTTTTGTGAGAGATTTGAGGGTTTTGTTTGAGAAGTTAGTTTGAGTGATCTTGTAATCTCTATTTTGTATTCTCTTTCTCTATAGTGAAAACCCCTACTCTTCTTACCCCGTGGACGTAGGCAATTTGTCAAACCACGTTAAACAATGTGTTTGAGTTTGTGCCATTATTGTTTTGATTTGAGTTGCCTTCTCTCTTGGTGTTTGATTTGATTCCTCGGTGCACAACAAATGGCTTCCGCCACGCACAACAAAAATTTTCCCTTATAGCATCTTCGTCATTTACTTTAGCCAATTCCTACAATCCCATGTCTACTGCAGCACTGTTATATCTCCTTCCTCTTCTTCTACTTAAGGCCCCTGTCCAGAACAATGTAAAACGAGCTGTATTGGAGGCAATTAATTGTGGAGTAACAGGACTCTTATTGAAAATGAGGTTGTTTTGGCTGCTCACTAGTACAAAACTGGGCTGCCCAAACGGTTATAACCGTTTGGGAAAACCCCCTCCCAAACAGTTACAACCGTTTGTGTAACGCCCCGCCCCGGAATCCCGGAGTCGGTACGCTATTAGATCTGATGGACTGGTCTCATAAACCACCACATGTCTTTTCAGCACGTTTTGTCCTCACTCACGCGCTCTCTGGAAAACTTCCCAGGGGGTCACCCATCCTAGAATTTCTCTAGGTCAAGCACGCTTAACTTTGGAGTTTCTAAGAGTTAGGTTCCCGAAAAGAAGATGCATCTTGGTGGTATGAGTATTCCAATCAAATCTATCAATACTAATCACATCACCCTCTCAAGGGTTGGGGCATTACAATCTCCCCCACTGAAACTCGCAACGTCCTCGTTGCGTCAAATCATATCATCCAAGACCGTACCATCCATGTGAGACTCTAGAGGTGGCTCCTACGGCCTCAAGAGGTGGCTCCCGCCCTCTCGACGTAGCACTTTGCGTAGTATAGCACTTAGCTCTCACAATTCCGGTTGGTTTTGCTCTTATACCATTTGTAACGTCCCGCCCCGGAATCCCGGAGTCGGTACGCTATTAGATCTGATGGACTGGCCTCACAAACCACTACATGTCTTTTCAGCACGTTTTGTCCTCACTCACGCGCTCTCTGGAAAACTTCCCAGGGGGTCACCCATCCTAGAATTTCTCTAGGTCAAGCACGCTTAACTTTGGAGTTTCTAAGAGTTAGGTTCCCAAAAAGAAGATGCATCTTGGTGGTATGAGTATTCCAATCAAATCTATCAATACTAATCACATCACCCTCTTAAGGGTTGGGGTATTATAGTTTGGGCGAGACAAAACACCCGTTTGGGCTAAAGCCGTTGGGGATAACTTTTCCCTAACGGTTGCCCAAACGGGTGTACCCATTTGGGATATGTCCCAAACGGTTGTACCCGTTTGGGACAAGTATTTGCCCAAACGGGTATACCCGTTTGGGACAAGTATTTGGCCAAACGGGTGTACCCGTTTGGGACAATTATTTTAACATTTTTTTCTATTTTAGCTTTTTTATTTATTTACCTGCTTACATTTAATATACACATTTTACACAATAGATCAAAAACCAATACATACACAAAAATATCTCAAGCGATGCTAAATATTCAATATTATATATAAATACACAATAATTACTCAATATGCAATATTAGAGATAAATGCACAATAATGACTCAATATCTCACAATGAAAAGCACCCAATATTATATATTTGTCTCTAATATCCAAAATGTCTCATACATCCAAAATATAAGATAGGAATAGTCTGATTCATCCAATCAAGGAACATAAGAAATTCCTCGAAGAATATCCTCTTGGGACAAGCCCGAACGCCTTAAGTCTGCAAATATCCTAGCAATATTCTCATTTGACAAACCTTGAGCACTGGGAGTAGAAGTGTTAGCAGTCGAAGCAGGACGAGCAGAATGAGGTATATCGGCAGCAGGCTGATGAATTAGAGCCGGACGCGTAAAAGCTGATGGATCACTACGAATGGGAGCAGAACGAGCGCCCTGAGAATTAACCTATAAAGTAGTAGCAATGTATGAGTGTATACATGTCTGAGTGTTAAGTCTGTGTGTATGTTTACGTGTATAAGATGTATGTATATTTGTGCCAATGTACATGTGTATGCGAGAGTGCGTATGTACCATATTGTTAGCAATCAAATGCATCTGAGACCTAAATTCCTCCCTAAGCTCCTCCCTAAGCTCCGCCCTGAGACTATCCATCTCAGCTACCTGAGCTCTAAGTTCAGCCACCTCGCGACGTAGCTCCTGATTAGAAGTGTCGATTTCCGGTATGGAGGACGCCCTCAAGTAAGTCCGAGTGGCACCAATGCCCATGCCTCTTTCATAACCACCATGATGCCCTCCGTGCAAGGAATCTAACATCTGGGTGAAACAAAGTGCATCGTCCTCTGTGGCTCGATTCTACACAATATAAAGTAGTCCACTATAAGTCGACAATGCAAAAGTAGATATATTTAAGAAACAAATAAAAACAAAATCATGTGTTCTGCAGCAGATACACAGCAGTAATTATGAGATGCACAATGATATGTCTAAGGACAACCAACAGGCGAAGAACATCTTTTGAGCAAATGCATAATTATGGGAATGTTATAGCGGCTATCATGAATGCAGTTGGTTCACAGTACTGATTGTGAGCACTCTTAATGTGCTTAAGATAACGGACCTAGTGAATAACATTTTGTACACAATCTCTGCTTAATAAAATGGAAAATGGCAGGTTAAAGGCCGAATATCAAATATAGATTTCATCAGCAAGGTGGGGACATAATAAGGGGAACCAATCTATGACGCGTAAAATTGCCATAGGCAGACAGACCGCTCTGTGTCCCTTCCCAGACGACTCTCCTAACGTTGTATTAGAAATAAGATCACATTAAGGACACATAATAAGTTGACATTTGGTTATATTGCACCGCAGCAGGATGTTTATATTGTTGTTCATGGATGATTTACTGATTCACATTTCATGATTTCATAACTATCTTTACAACATTTAAAGAGTTTTGCAAATCTAATATAATTGTTACTGATCTAGAGTGCTTTTACAAGTATACATGTTGCATGCTTGTTCCTTCCCTTGAAACTTTATAGAACCTTGCAATTTGTCTGAGGATCTAGTGTTGTTTCCAGCTTTTAGACATGTTAACCTAGCCCAGGAGCAAGTGCTCCACTAAGATCAGGTTCAAGAGCAATAGGAGGTTGCTTTGGATTTGGTCAGTAGATCATGGGCATTTTCATTTAGCTGTTTTATCTTTTATTCAGACTATGTAGTAGATTATCCCCGTGATCCGAGGGTTTGAGTTTATTACATTACTTCTCAAGAATATGATATAACCAGACATGTCTCATGCAATGCAAACTGAGTTAGTTTATATAGGAGAAAATATACGAGATACACAGTGGTTAATATGATGCAATTGAGAAAAATGATTCATATAATCAGGGCCGTCTCAAGCATTTTTGAGGCTCTAGACAAAGAAAAATATTTAGGGCCTTAAATTTTTTTAAAAAAAATTAAATATTAGTTTTTAAAAAATAAATTTTATATAAAATTTAATTTTTTGGCTTTTTGAGATACAAAGTTACTAATTAAATTTTATATTCAAGATTTAATATTCAATTGATAAATTTATCAAATTATTTAATCTCTTGAGATATTGTTGAACGTAAATAAGATTTTATTAATAAAAAGATATAAAAGAAAAAAAAATAAAAACACAAAATACAGAACATATCCGTGAGCTATATGTGTGTGTGTGTGTGTGAGGAGAATGAATGTAAATTAATTAAAATAAATAAAAACCAACAAGCTTACCTTTTATTTTGGGGCCTTTTGGATTAGAATTGCAATTATGTATGTTGAGTATCAAAGATTAAACAAATATGAAAGATGAGTGAATGAGAGAAGAAAATAAAGGAAGTTAGCAAGAGAAAAAACGCATAAACTATGCATAAATAAGAATGAGTATTTAATATGTGTTTTTCTCTTTTTTTTACTGTTACAATCTAATTAATTATAGAAATAAAATATAAAAAGTTACAATTAAACTTTATTAGTGTTCTTTTCCAAAGATAAAGTTAATTATATATAATTATATCAATAAATGATCAATTAAAGATAATTTAGAATCCTTACAATAGTCAACTTTTTATATTTTCAAAATAAATTAATAATTATATTATATATATATATATATATATATATATATATATATATATATATATATAATAGAGAATATATTTTTTGGGGCCCCAATTAAATGGGGGCCCTAGGCATATGCCTTAGTGGCCTATGCCTTGAGCCGGCCCTGCATATAATATGATGCAATTGAGAAAAATGAACAAGTGTTCTGGAATGAGAGCGTGGATATGAAATATAGGCAACACATCAAAGGTAGAAAATGAACTAAAGATGTTAAGTCAATTTTCAGAATCTACAAATAGAAGGCAGAGTCTCTTGATCACAATGGAAGGCAGAGTCACTTGATCACAGTGGTTAATGTGAGCATCTCTTCATAGTATCAAGGGCTCAATATGATGAGCATAAAGGCTAAATAAATGATTGAGGACATAAAGAGAATGTGATGGTTTTCATTTAATTTGATAGAGGAGATGCCTCAGTATGGCTGAATACATGGAAATAATTCATGTTCTGAAACCAAAGGATGTACCCACATGGAAATAATTTTCATTGCTCAGAAACAACTTGAACTTAATAAACAAATATCATTTACCCACATGGAATCAACTTAAAAAACAAATATCATTTACACAAAGGGAATCAAATTTATATAGACATTTCAAATGAGCACTGGAATCAATTAATATAGAGAATATATTCTCTTACCTACATTGTCTGCATTAAAAGCTAATAAATAAAACAAGATGTACGGCTAAACGCCATGAAGTCCATACATTCAACACCTTGGATGTACCAAATTTTTACATATGAATGAGTATGTACTCAAGCTATCCTAGTGTTAGATGACACCAAGAGTTCCCCCAAGCACTTCAGTAATGGATTTGGCTCTTTAAAGCTCACAGTTAGAGAAGCACATACAATAAAGACATGAAAAGGTAATGAAATTTCCAGTTAGAGAACCAGGAGTGAAAAGTTCTCTGTGGCATATTAAAATTCTATTGATAAATTTTCCTTGTGAAGATGGCATGGAGATTCTAGATTAGGTTGCCTAAATAACTACTACGTAGTTGTTATACCAGATGCTATCCTCATGATACTGTTGAAGGGATACTCCAAGTACAACTACTGAGACTAACGGGTAATCATATTACAACAAAATTCTGAAGTTATGACGACTAACGGGTAATCATTTTATTTTATACTAAAAGTAACCACAATCCCTTCTGGTTATTAAAACGAAGATAAAAAATCATTCCAAAGTCAGTAAAATCCATCTGAACAAGCTTTATCCCCAAAAAACACCAGACTTGCATACTGAAAACACTAAAAATTTGAAATAAATTTATATAGGTCAGGAAGAAGTTTATTCCATAAAAAGGACACATATTTTCATCTAGAAGACTTACACAATACTCCTTAGTGTTGTTGTCCGGGTATGTATACTCTCCAGTGATCTTATCTACTGATGACGAGTGGGTACCCAAATATAGTTTCAACATTGTAGGTGTGCCACCATCCTCAATGATTTGACATTTCTACAATTCACCAAAAATATGTTGTATAATCAATAAAAAACATTAAGAATTATAAAATATGAATTTTAAATATCTTTAAGAAAAAAATTTACCAATCGATTCATAGCCCGACTCATGTTCCTTGAGCCACCTGTATAGGTTGCTCGACCATGCGAATTTGACGCCCGATTTTGCGCATTACGTCTTGCCTCATCCTGCATGTTATTATCATATTTAGATTTGTAATCAAACAAAGGAAAAATTATAATTACCTACTAAACATTTGATTTTAGTGTAAACTAAACATTTGATTGCATGCGTTCTGCACGACCCACGTACATCCAATCTTTATCTCTGATGTAGTTACGGGCCATGATAACCTAAATAAAATAATTTATTAGTAACGACTTATAAAAACATGGATTTAGGAATAAGCTAAGCTTGATCATTACTTTGCTTCGAATATAGGGTTACAATTAAAATGTAAGATAAACTAAAGACTCTTATAACTCTAAACCAATCCAGATAAAGGCATTGCATTCTCCTTTAATAGTCTCTCTTGAACTAAAGACTCTTTTGCACGCAGACACAAACACCCCATTCAGTAGAACTCACTCTTTGCTAAGTGCTTTCTCAACCGAGCTTCACATATTCAAGAAACTTCCCTAAAAATGAGAAATTAAGTAATTCACGAGTGTTTTTTGACATATACCATTAATATCAATGCTATAACATTCCTAAATTTTGTACCGCTAAGCAAAAGAAACATTCCTTTTTTTTTATAAATGTTGGAGAGCAAGGATACACAACATTCCTAAATTTTGTATGGCTAAGCAAAAGAAACATTACTTTCATGGAGTAATAGTTTGCATAAATTTGAAATAAGCATTCCTGGCATGAAGATTTTATAATAGTGACATGATAAATGTGATGGACTAAGTAGAAGTCAACAGTTTTATAGAATTATCGCAGAGACAACAGAACAAGAAAACTCTCACACAAAAAGACATGAAAAATGCAAGTACTCCAACAAACTCATGGTTTGAAAGATACATGAAAACAAAATCTTTCAAACTTGGCGGAAAGCAAAAGGCATGCCCCTCTTTAAGCATGTCATCAACATGAGTTCTAAATGTTTCAGAAGGATATCACAGGAGCTAAAATATGAATTATCTGAGTTGTAATTATTATGATTAAATAAGCTAGTTGTTGAATAATTCATATGAAGATCTTTATTGATAATGGGCAAATGTTCAAATAAACCAGAACCTCAAACATGTCCAAAATGACCATGCCGCGTTAGCCTGGTAACGATGTTATTTTGGACAGGAAGATTCAAACTAATGAATGATCATGCTGCTTTAACCTGGTAATGATATAGTACTAAACACTATATCATTGTTTTTGTCATGGCTTAAACCATATGGCAAAGCTTGTGTGTTATTGTTTACATTGTTTTGCCAAGGCTTGTGTGTTATTGTTTACATTGTTTTGGGTTGGATGTCAACATCTTACAAGGATTCATAGCAGAGTAAGTTATGATAGCCAATAAGAGTGATATTTTGGGTTGCCAATAAGAGTGAAATTTCACAGACAGAAGTGTTCATACGCTTGTCTCTCAATGTTATTTGCTGCAATTTGCATCCTTGAATTCTCCCACGATGCTTGTGCTTCAGATTTTACGTGCACACGCTTGTATCCTGGCATAATTTCTTAAGTAATATTAGTACCTTTCTGTATTATTAATTCATACTAGGACTCTATTATGGCCTGACAGTTCCGGCATTTCCATTGCAGAGAGGAATTTCAATTGACAGACTCTGCAATTGTGCCATTAATTGTAAATTCCTGATGCTAACAGCGGTATATCTTTTTTGTTTTTCCTCCAGGTTTTTGGATCTACAGACTATTTGGGTTCCTTCTATAAGTAAGAAGAAGAGTTTACAAAGCAGGTAGACAAGGGAGGTCAGTTTTCCCCTCAAACCTATGCATATATCAAGCACTTTTCAGTTTGATAGGTTAAAACTAATCATTCTAACATATCCAATTATCTGATATAAATATGCTATTGCCAAATCATTCTCCATGTGACATATCTCACTGGAGGAATAGCTAGTTACACCAACAAAGCATTGGCCTATCAAGCCTAACAGATTAATTATTAGCTACCATATCACTGACACAAAAATAAACACGTCAAGAATAAATCCATGGTAGGTGGAAAGAAAGTTGGATTAAACTGAAAGGAAAGTAGAAGAAGAGGAAGCACATGGAGTGTTACATTCTTTTACGGATACATCATCACCATCACCAAACTCCAAAAGAACAGAAAAACAAAGTGGTACATACCATACAAATACATGTTAAGCAAACTGCAAACACTAGGTATCGATGATATACTGGTGTAGCCGAAGGCATATACACCACACAACAGCAGCAACAATATAAATTAGCATTCTATATATCTCAATGATGTAAGTTAACATAATAATATCTAATATGAGGGTAGGAGCTCTAACGAACACAAATTAATTAGGTTTAGGGTTTTGTTGAGAGTAGATAATTACAGAGGATAAAGGGCCGACTTGAGGAGGAGGCGGTGGAGGCGGAGGAGCAACACGACCCGAACCTATGAATTGGCGAAGGCCAACGCTACGGAGGAATCGATGGATGCGGAGGAGGAGACGACGGAGGATCGACAGCGGCGCAAAGATAAGGCGGAGGTGCTTCCGGCGAAGATGAGGCGGAGGCGGAGGCGTCAGCGATCGGGAGTAGATATGAAGGAGGTGGAGGCGACGATCAAAATTAGATGAGGCGGGTGAATTTTGGGGATCGATCAAATACTTTTGGGGGACGCGCGGGTGAATTTTGGGGGACGCGCGGGTGATTTTCGGCGATTTTCAACCAGCGGGTGAAGTTTGGGGGGCGCGGGTCCTAAAAAGTAATTAAAATGGCAATTTTTTTTACCATAGCATCCTGCTCCCAAACGGTTGTAACCCGTTTGGGTTAAAATATCCAAACAGTTTAACCCGTTTGGGAGAGACGTTTGGGATTATCTAATAGCCCAAACAGTTGTACCCGTTTGGAATAAGTAACCCAAACAGTTGTACCCGTTTGGGCTATTTCGATTTGCCCAAACGGTCCTAATAACCGTTTGGAAAGCCCAGTTTTGTACTAGTGATGTATAAGATATATATCTAATTGTTTCTAGTTAAATGATCATATTGAAGACAAATGACCTAAAACTAAGTTTTTTCATTAAAAACTAAGCTCAGCCTCTACATCGATTTAAAACTCTAGATAAAAATAGATAATTTCGAACTCCAAAAAAAATTGAATTTTGGATATGTATCTAAAATCCATCTTAATATACAAAGGGAAAAATCAACAAAATATTCAAATTTGTTAAAAAGCATGTTGTTTTAGCAAAAGACTATTCATTTGGAGCATAAAAAAGAAGCAGACATGCAATATAATTAGTAAGATGATTATTTTGACTTTTTTAACTTCAATAAATGAAGAGATCGAGGAAAAGAAAATGAAGAAACAAGGGCAATTTAATTTTAGTCAAAAATCTGTTTGTACCTTCTTATCTTGTCTGCAATGTACGCTTCAAAAGAGAAGTACTTCATAGAGTGTGAAGCGCACACTTCATTTAACGTAAGTGATGAGGCGTATGCTTCAAGGGATAAAGTGCTTCACTTATGAGTTTCGAAGTGCTTATCATTCAAAAAGTGTTGAAGTGAATTTTGAGGTGCAAATCTTTATCAAACTGGTAGAAACGAATAAAAATTGATCAAAATTGTGGGTTATAGCAATGAAAGCCGCAAAATCCAAAATGGGCATCCTTATTTGCAATGGTGGGTCAAAATGAAAAAAAAAAATGGAGGAATACCATAGGTTACAACATGTGAAAATAATAATGTTTTGTGCATGTTTACTTTTAATTGCCATTGAGTTGAATTGAACAAATGGTGAATTATAACCCATGAAAATTATAAATTATGAACTACGTATACTTAATTGCTATTGGGTTGAAACAAACAAAAATCACAGATTTCCCCTTAAAAGTCATGAAACTTGAATATGTGTGTACTCATACAAGACGAACAAAAGTTGGTCACAATCATGGGTTAGGCCTATAAAAATCAAGAAATTTAAAGAACTCATACTTAATTGCATTTGGTTCCAAACAAACAAAAAATCGTATGTTATGACCCATGAAAATCATGAACTTAATTTGCATGTGCTAAATTGTTATTGAGTAGAAACAAATAAAAATGGACAAAATTTGTGGGTTATATAGCCTAAGTTACTCACACATGGCATTTTTAATGTTGTGCTCGTGTCAGACACATGTTAGACATAGATATTCAGTGGACATAACATAAACGAATGTGATTCAAAGCAAAACCCGGTTTTTCTATTATGTATACTCTTAACGGTTTTCTTTGGTAATGTTGGGTTCAAAACCAATCTGTTTGAAAACTAAAACTCATCACTCAAATATTTAAAAAGTACCC
>BQKN01061482.1:39064-89393 GCA_022839385.1 Asparagus kiusianus | reverse complement strand
AATGCTATGGATAATATGACGTTCTTTTTATCTTTATAATTGAATAATATTTGGCATGCACCTCTTTGTAGGAACTGAAGGTACACAATGCTTTGCCACTAATGATAGAGAAGATATGCGATGAATCTCTACCTTTCACCTCCAACAACACAGATAACACATGTACCGGTTGCAGCAATCTCATCCTCATGATAGTGAGCCTGTGTGATTATCATGGTAGATTTTATTTAAATTGGCCCAAAAAAGTCAACATGAAAGCAAAATGGAATGAACAAATCAACTTACATTAACACCAGCAGCTGTTGAGGCTCTCTTCATTTCTTCACCAAACTTGTCCTTTCCAATGCAACCCATAAATCTAGTTGCACCAGGAGTTTGAAGCATCCACTACAAAATTGAATATGATATCAGAAAACTGTTAAGTCGACATAGCTTCATAAAATACATGAGATTGACATTCATATGTTAAATATACCTGGGCAACCCTGATTGCATTTTGTGTAGCCCCTGTGGTTAACATAATATATGGCCTAAATTATCACATAATTTAAAATTGAATTCAGCTTTTGTGTCATAATGATTGTTTAAACCAAAATTTTACCTCTAGTAATATACTTGACACTGTACTTTGAAGCCATTTGTTCATACCTAGATGGAGGCACAAAAAAACGTCAACGTTTTGTTAAAAACAAGAAGGGCAATGCAACTTGCAGTAAAACTGATAGACAGGCTTACATATCTCCATATAAATATAAAACTATATGAATGCATGTTTAACTGCAGCGTAGAACGGATATATAAAGTTAGATATTCAATATGAATCCTTATGCATATGCTATATATGTTCGAAGAAAAGAGAAACAAAAGAAAACAAGATGTATAATTTTTTTTTCACTTGCAATACTTAAAAGAATAAACCAAAAAAGGTTCCCGGGAGATATTGAAAAACTTACATGGGCACATGCTTGTCCTCTACGAGAATGCCATTGTTCAGCTTGATGTCATATCTATTAAGAAGCAAGAAAATAAACCACTGCAGCAATACAAATTGATATTCATATTTTATCATGTAAAAACAAGTTGCACCTTGCTATGATCGAAGATGAATGATATGCAAAAGAAAATATCTATAGATGAAATGGGATGTTGACATGCAAATTTTATTTTTGGTTAGAAATCTACTTGTGATCTCGATTTTGGCGTTTGCCTTTGCCCGCACAAATATTGGGAATATTGGAGTTTTTGAAGCTTCATATGTGATATGTCAGTAAATGGAATATTAATCTAACCATAAGTTTTCTCTTTGTTTATATTGCTTTTTAATCTTTGCCCAATTTAACACTATCAAATCAGTTTTTGGTACTTCAAACATCGGATCTCCTAATTAAGCATAAAATTTAGGACAAACTTGCTAGTATTTCCACTTGACTCTGTCTAAGTACTTCTCTTCCTCAATCTAGAAATAAAAAAAATTATTTACAAACCAGAACCATAAAAATTTTGGAACAAATTTATATAAGAGCATACTTATCAGGTACTAAATCGACAAGATTAAGCTGATAGGTAACCAACACTACCATGATGCATGATCTATGCTAGCAACATACTATTCTGTCATGCGGGCTTTCAGGCCATGTAGAAAAGTCTCAATTTAAGAATTTCCCTCCAGGAAATGCATAAATGAATATAATTTAAATGTCTTGCTGAAGTTCTCAATCATGTCCCTGTTACCACATCGATAACTAATTTATCCAAAAGTTTAAGCTTATGTGAAGCAAAAATGTATATCAAGCAATCCTAAGAACATCAGATGTAAGTTGAAATAATGCATGTGCGAAATTGAAATTGTGCACATTTTTAGTGCCCTCACCTCAAGCAGAGGCTCCACCATCTTATCTTTAATATATTCTAGAATAAAACTTAACAGATCCTCTCGAACAAATTGAAAAGAATTATAAATACTGGGAGGTACAATTACATGTATTATTAAAAGAAGTCCGAAAAATTAGAGGAAATCCAGATGGCAAGCCCCTTATAGGATTTATCTGAACCCCGACCATGAACCCTTCACCCTGAAAAAATATTAAAGTTCCATCAAGTATCATAGACAGATAGTATGTTTCAATGTAGGTTAAGCATGGAAACTTACCTCAGCTTTATATCCTATGTAAGTTGCAAATGCAGACTCAAGATCAGCACCTGTGAACAGCCTGAAAAAATAACCAAACAGGTATAGTTATCCAAGGAGGCATAGAAAAGAATAGCCTTCTGGTCATGCCAATGACACTGACAATGAAAATCAATGGACTTTGGCACAATGGCTATCCTATAGATTATAGACTCTGATTGGCATGGGAAAAATCCAGTACCTGCATTCTGTGCACATGTCCTTCTGGCTTTAGAGGTCCTCATCAATTATAACATTGTAGGGGAAAAATATAATCCAATTTGGAAAGCAAGAACCGCTAAATAGAAAAATTGAAGCACTATCTCAATAAACTCATTACCATGATGATGATGATGATAAATCAAATATTGAACTAAGGATGCAGAGGCATTTAGTAGGTTCTTAGATAAACATGCAACGTCTACGATTCCATTAAATAAGTTCAATTCAGTTTATACTCAAGATCTCAAATGTATTGAACCACAAAAATTCTTCAACCCGTAATAAATAAAGCCAAAATGATAATTTTTCAAAGATAATTTAAATAATAAATGTGGTACATACCTGTTCAAGAGTTTTTTCATGATATTGATTTTGAGATACACCTTGCGCAAGTAGCTTATTCACCCTACCACATGCAGGCACCCATGCGCTTCTGCAATAAGACCCGTCCACAAAGCACATAAAGTATGATTTGCCATTGCCCTGTTGAATAGAATATGAGAGGATATGTTCAAGATCTGAATCCCTTCTTGCAAAGGAGTCGCAAACAAAAGTTTGTGTGTAGTCGAGATCACCAAAAAATAGTTCATATGCTTTTTAAAAGTAATAAAGTAAAATATTCTCTAAATATGTATTTAGATTCACACAATTGAATGATAAATTTAAGCTAATAACTGCATAAATAATCAAAGCATGCAATAACAAACAACTATATGTGCATATGCTTATAATTCATAAATTATTCTAACAAATAACATTCATCAGTTAATCAGCTTAAAAGCATATGAAAAGTTTGGACTGTAGGATGACAATTGATGAAGCTGTGTCATGTGAACAACTGTCAGACATGGTGCTTTTGTTTCTTAGGTTTCTATTAGAAAATTTCCAAGGTTATATGTTATTTCTATGTTAATGCATCCAATATCTTCACAGCTAACTGACTGGGGGTACTATAAACTTCAAGATCAACTTCATATTCATAGTTTTGAGTGAATTCTCTTACTTTTTATGTAACATATACGGTGGTCTCTTTTGTGCAAATCACTTATCATCATGCATTATATGTATGTTCTTTGTGCATTTTGAGAGTTTGCTGCATCCATATGTTGTATGCTGTTTGAGTTCGTTCTTCTTAGGTAACTATTAGCTCGTAGAATCGACCCCCGTATGGCACACCCCTGCACTTAAATATTTGACAATATTATTACTTCTTCCATGTGTCCAAGTCTCTGATGGTCTCAAGATGTATAATTGTATTCTTGAGCCTTATGGAACTAAAGAAGTCAACATTATGCATATATGAGGAGATATGCAGGTCTTTTTAAACCTTCACGTGTCCTGGGGAGATCCTGGAGATCTTTAGGATTTTTATGAGAGCATTGTATGTGCCTAAATTGGGAATTTATCCCTATGGCAAATTCGGAGGTTTAAAGCCGGTTTAAATTTATCATATGGATAATAGCAACATGTTGTGCCCTGTGTCTGGGTGCTGTGTTTCTTGGGTTACAGGGGGGAAAATGCTTGAAAAAATGCATCTTTAGTCTTCAATAAAAGTTGAAAATTGATAAATAGCCGGTGCTTAGCTATATATAATCTAAAGACTAAAAGGATTGTCATCCTAACTGCTTATGGTGCACTCCGATTGTCCTTCTTAGTTCCCAATAAGAAAAAACAGTTGAATTTTATGACACTTCGAGTCAAAAGGAATACCAAATTAAAAATTCTCACTCCATTGCAAATAAAACTGTAAAATCTTTCCAACATGTCATGTTTTTTCAGTATGAAGTGGAATTGTGGAAAAATTAGTAATTAAAATTTTAAGGATTTCATATTAAATTTTCATTTGATTTAGCATATTTTGGGAATTGCTTATAGATCAAAAAATAATAGAGAATTGCAGATTTAACTTACTTGAAAAGTGAAAAGAGCTAAATGTATTTATTTTCTTCTTTGATGTCTGTCTTTATTAGTTTATTACAGTCCAAGAAACGCGCGAAAAAGTGTATAAGGCAAAGGGACATGCTCATTGTTTTTTCAGATACGAAACTGAGAATAATGACCGTAATGTTGACGGTTGATTACCTTAAATCCTAGAAGAAGAGGCAACTGGGCGTATGGAAGATACTAATCACACAAGTTAAATAATTAAACTCATGCAACTAAGGAAACATCATTCGGATTACATAAACAAGGAAAATGCATGCATAACAACACATCTACTTATAATCCTTTCTCACAAAATTGGAATGTTCATCCACAAAAGAAATTAAAGTGTATAAAATTGAAAAGTCCCATTCCTCAACTTCGTAAAATATAAATTTACAAGCTAAAATTGATAAGTAGCATTGTTTCATTAGGTCAATTCAATAGAATTCAACAGCAATAGAAGAAATGGATATCTTAAAGCTGTCAATTTATCGATAACTTGCAAATTCAAGAAATAATCATCAATATCAGGCTAAAAATGTTCTCTTTTTTTACCGAATTCAACAGATGGTAACCGCAAAAATCGGGTTTTTGAAGGTAGAAATAGCTTACAAGCAGATGCAGCACTGGAAATATGAAGGATGGAACTCGTCGCCGTCACCGGCTAGGGTTTGTTCGTGATCGTAACCGATGCCCAAAATCTGAGAAGTGAGGAGATGATGGCGGGGGTGTGGTGATGATGAGGATAATAATACTCATCGTTGGCAATTGATGATTTAAGAAAGTGGGGTGGCGTTACCGAAGGAGAAGCGTAACTGAAGGTGGATGCTAGAGTGAATTCTTAACCGATGGGGTGGAAAATGAAAGGAACGATGGCAGAGGGGGTGCGGTGATGATGATGATTTATTAAGTCTGTGAAACGATAAAAATGTATAAATTTGTTATAATTACAATAGTTGAAGGGTATTTTGGGAAAGAGAAAGTTTTTCTAGAACTCCCTCTTTTAAAGGGTAGATGATAGATGATATATATATATATATATATATATATATATATATATATATATATATATATATATATATCGAAACTGGACGCGGTCCCTTGGGCTGTCTTTTTGTCTATGGGGAGAGGCCGGGCCTCCAGAGGATGCAAACATTTAAGAAAATGACAATTTCAAATTTACGTTGGAAAGTTTTTATTATTCTGAAAAATAATAATCAGACGGCTACCCGACTACAGGTTTAAAAAAAGAAAATAAGGCAACATTTTATTAGTCAAAAGGAAAAATAAAATAAACAATGCCATGAGACAGGTGGATTTTCCCTTGTGATGACAAAAGCAAGTGTTAAGTTCAAACAAAGACCAAAGAAAAGAGTGGTTAAGCCTGTTTGGTTATTTCCTAAAAAAAACAAAAAATAGAAATGAAAACCAAGAAATCTTAAAAAGTACAATTTCACACATTTTCATCCCTAAAACTCACCCACAATATCTAATAAAATATTATTTTTATCCAACAACTCATCCATCACATCTAATAAAATATTATTTTCATCCAACAACTCATCCATCATATCCACCACATCTAATAAAATATTATTTTTATCCACAACATCACTCAACTCATCCCATCTCATATTTAAAAATCACTCACATCATCCAATAAGATTGTGACAACTCATCTCATCTCATTAACATTTCATTTCTTTGTTTTCCTTCCAAAAAACTAGGAAAACAATTCCCTTAAGTGTGAGTCACATCATCCAATAATATAATGACAACTCATCTCATCTCATCTAGGGGTTGTTTGGTTGTTGTTGGTAAAGTTGTGTATTTATGACACAACTTGGAAAGTTGTTGTCCACCTCATCATTTTCACTTTTACACTTTTCTTTGTTTGTTTTTTTATTCCATTGGAATCATAAAACACTTGTTTGGTTTGTAAAATAAAACTTTAATTGTTTGTTTGGAAAGTGTAAAAAGTGGTCCCTACTCAAGTGATCATATTGGTTGGAATTACCTTTTCCTGACTTCAATGTCAGCTTTCTCCTAAAATCATGTCGTTTTTTTATGAAATCACTTTACAAGCCACATCAGCATATGAAACCACTTTACACTATTTTCACAATTACAAATAAAGAATTGAAATTGATGAAAGCTGACATTGGGACCCACGTTTTTACACTTTCCATCATTTTACATGGTAAAAACATACAACCAAACGGGCCCCTATTTTCTTATTTTTAAGAAATAACCAAACAAAAGAAAACAACCCATTACAAGAAATAAGTTTCTTATAATTCATTTCCTTATTTTTTCCGCCAACCAAATAACATTAAAACAAGTTTTCTTAAAAAAATCACTCACATCATCCTATAATAAGGTGACAACTCATCTCATCTCATCTTCATTTCTTTGATTTCCTTCTTTTTTTAGCCAACCATACAATCCCAAAACCTATTTTTCTTAGAAATATGTTTCCTTTAATTTGATTTCCCTTTTTTAGGCAAACAAACAGCCCCTAAAGTGAAAACCAGCCCAACTTAGATGGAAAAGTTTCAAGTGCACTCAGATTCATAGCATTAAATATGCAACCAAATGATGGTTATAGTTAGTTCATTAAATTTCGAGATTCATGTGCAAATAATGACAGTATTAGCAATATTCTATAATATTATCCGTACAGTGTAAATTAACAATAGTCCCTTACCAAATAAAGGCCATAGGGTGCGCAGGTTTAAGGAAGCTTCCTATATATAACCACCAAGTATAAATTTTAGAGGCCATAGGGTGCAGGTTTAAGGCACCAAGTATAGATTTCATGAGCATAGATGACAAAATAAATTATGCATGCCCCCAAAAAGTTCAATTTAATTTATTTGAGATAGCCAGATGCATCATAAATCATAAATGTGGTTTTTCTTATATAGCCAATAAAGAAAGTAAACACAAATTTGTTAATGTTTCCTAACTTTATCAATCTATTTCCAACACTGTTCTCCTGTGTTCTTACTAATCAATTTCATATCCTAAGCATTTCCTCACTAACTACCATAAGCACTGTTTAAAGAACCTTTCTTCACCAACTAATTCCTTCTTAAAACAAGAATTAATGCATCAACCCCGATTACAGACTCTTAACAAAGAGGCTCTCTCTTAATTAAGAAAAACTATTTAAAGATTAGTCTTTGAACATAATTAAGAAGCTGTAAACTACCAAAGATACTAGCTAACCTTAATTGGAGACGTTTCTACCTTCCGAAAACAAGAGGAACTGACCACTTCAATGTATCCTCGATCCCAAAAGTTTCACTCTATATATTAGAGGGGATAGTATCCATTTCTATCGTATCAACCAAATTACTTGAATTCCTATTCCTGCAACGGCTTCTCATATATATCCTTTTTCTTACACTCCTTGCCCTTACCTCCTCCCCAGCGATTGCTTCTGATCCTAGTCAACTGCAGGACTTTTGTGTCGCCGATAATGACGCAGCGCGGAAGTTGTAACCTCGGAATCCACCAAGGGTGTTCTCTGAATCCACAAAGAACGATCTTCGAATCCACGAAGAGCTTCGAATCCACGAAGAGATATTAAGGAAAAACGAAATTTTATTAATCAAAAGATATGCCTCTAGGGCTTACAAGACTCTTCTTAAATAGAAAAAGAAACAAGACTCCTACAAGGACTCTAATTCCTACAAGGACTCTGAACTTACCAAAAATAGTAAAAATTCCCAAAACATTAAAACTCCTAAAAAGACTCCTTATGATTAGGAAAGTCCACCGGTCAAATCTGAGAACAAATCGGATTTGTTTCCTAAACAAAACAGACTCTAACTTTATTACTAAAAATAGTAAAAACGGACAAAATTGTAATTATCTCTCAAACCGTAAGGAATTTGGAAAATCTGAGAACGCGAACCGAACCCAAGGGGGTCGGTTCGGATGGCTCCGTCTCGTCGAGATAGTCGATTTTCATATATAATTCGTCCAATTCCGACGTACGGTTTGAAAGTTACGGCCGTTTCTTCGAAACAACCTATTTTCTTCGACCAGGTCCGCATTTGGGCTTGCGACTGTCCCACTTTGACATAAACATATCTGCTGTGTGTTCTACATCAGATAATATGTCTCATGGTACGTACTTTAACTTAAGGAAACACACGGATGACCATTCCATGATATATGTATTTGATCTACGTTAGTTAGAAGTAGTAAGCCAGCTCTAATTGATATTATGTTTATATCGCAGTGTTTGTGAATGGGTTAGTCTGCAAGGACCTGAAACTGGCAGTGGCCGACGATTTCTTCTTCTCCGGCCTTAACAATATGCCTGGCAACATAAGCAACCGTCTGGGATCGAAAGTAACGCTGGTCAGTGCGGCTAACTTACCAGGCCTCAATACTCTCGGCGTCTCCTTGGCACGAATTGATTTTGCACCCTATGGGCTCAACCCGCCACACACTCATCCACGTGCGACCGAGATCCTAACAGTGCTAGAAGGAACGCTCTACGTCGGATTTGTGACATCAAACCCCGATAACAAACTCTTCACTAAAGTCCTCAACAAGGGTGATGTGTTTGTGTTCCCTCAAGGACTCATTCACTTTCAGTTTAACACCGGTTACACGAATGCTATCGCGATTGCAGGACTTGGTAGCCAGAACCCAGGTGTGATCACGATAGCTAATGCAGTATTCGGAGCAAAGCCTCCTATTTCCGACGATGTTCTAGCCAAGGCATTCCAGATTGACAAGAAGTTAGCGGACTGGCTCCAAGCTCAGTTTTGGATGGACAATAACTAGGGCTGTTAGAAAACGTTTCTGATCTCCATGGTGTTTTTCTTATTGTGTTTTTGTAAAAAAACACCATGATGTTGTGTTTTTCTCTTAAAATGTTTTCAAAACACCATGTTAAGTATTTTTGGTTGATACTAGTTTGACCCATTATAACACTAGTATTAAACATATTATTAATATATTATATATTAATTATAATAATATATATTATAAATAAAATGTTATAATATTTAGTTTACATTATTATAGTATTATAAGTATTAAATGTAATGCAATATAATATTGTATAATGTATTATAATATTATATTATACTTTAATGAGCTATATTATATTATATTATAATTATTACATATTATTTCAAATAATTATATATTTAATTATTTTGGTATATCAATTTGTTATTGTTATATATTATATTAATATTTTTATAATAATATTATTTTATTATTGATATAATATTATACTATTATTAATATAATATAATATTATACTATTATTCATATAATATAATTTTATTAATGATGTTATTATTATGTTATCACCACTATGTTATTAATAAATTAATATATTATAAATATTTTAATATTATATAATACAATATAGTTGTAATATATTAGAGTTTATTAATAGTACTTTAATAATATATTAGTATTTATGATATAAATAAATATTATATTATGAAGATATTTACATTAACATTTGTTAACAATAAATTATTTTATTATTAAAAATTATTTTACTTTATAATAAATTATATTATTTATTGCATAATATAATAATATTTTATATATTATATTACATTTACTGTACAATATGTTATTATAATAATATTATTATATTGTTATGTTATTATTAAATATGTTACTATTATATAATATTTTATAATTATTAATTTATTACAATTTATTTATTAAAAAGTTAATAATATTATAGCGATTATACTATTGTATAGTATATTATTATATCATTATTATATTATTATTTATTGTTAATAATATTTTTATTATTTTTATTAGTTTATTTATATTTTATTATTATTTATTTACTATATAATACATTATTAACATATTAAATATTGGTATTTAATATTTTACTATATTATTATATAAGATATTTTATTTATTATTATTTTATATTATTAACAAATATTATAAATATATTAAATTAACTATAAAATATAGTATAGTATAGTATAGTATAATAAGCATGTTGATAATAACTCTATAATAATTACATTTAATATATTATGTTAGATATTATATTAACACATTCTCAAACCCAAAACACCAAACTTAAAACACCTAAAAGGTGTTTTGAAATAAGCGTTTTGTTTTTGATTTGAGAATGATTTAGCTCAAAAAACATCATGGTTTCCAAACGCATTGTGTTTTATTTTTAGCAAAAACACCATGAAAACAAGTAAAACACAATGGTATCCAAACGGAGCCTATATATTTTCACCGTGTTTGGGTTTAAATAAGCAGACACTGTGTGCATGTTTGCAACTTGTTGGTAATAAAATCCTTTATGTACTACGATTACTCTCCATATAAAACTTTACGATGAATTCATGCGTACACAGCGAATACAAAACCAAACAATTCCCAGCCCTGTCTCTGCGTAAAAATTCATGCGAATCCAAGCGTAACACATGAAATTTTCAATTAGTTGCCACAGAGAAACCATAGAAACAAAGGAGACTTTCCATTTTGATTGCATTCAGAAGTGGGTTGTTTAGTCCACAGCAATTAATACGCTGCAGAAGATTCAAGGATCAAATTACTGAAATCAGTTAATGATTACTCGTATATTCGTTGGGGATCACAGTCGTCTCCTCTGTAACTGAGATGTAGCTGGAGACGTTTTAGCAGTCTGTCATCTGGAAATTTTGAAATTACCTGCAATTTTTATGTAGTTGACTGCAATCAGATGGCCATGAACTAAATTTTCAAGAAAACGATCCAAGTTTCAGGTCTAATAAATTTAATCAGCAAAAATCTTTTATAAAGTTTCTTCTGGGCATTCTCCATTATGCTCCTCAAAAGAAAATGATCTGCTTCATTACTTGTTCATGATGAATAGCCAATGAATCAGATGGGAAAGAGTAAAAAAAGGAGCAGTAGACTACCATGTGTTAAACTGTGCATTCAATAATTTCAATGAGTTGTATAACATCAGAGTATGATGAATGCATGCACGCATTGATGAGTCCATTAAGAAAACCAATAATATCGATCGATGCCTGTTCTTACGACATTAGGTGAAGGAGGATATTAGCATGTATAACAGAATGGAAATAGTACTCAACTAGTTACTAGAAAGAAGCTACCAGACATATATGTGCTGGACACCTGAACACAGCGGTGACAATGTTTTTAAAATCCGCTTTAAATTCGTGGCCAGCAAAGATTTGAACAATGCCTTGCTCCGATATCATATTAAGTCAAGTCTCTTTAACCATTATACCAAAACTCCAAAATTGTAGGGAAGATTGAGCATTATAATTATATATTAAATCTTACAGCATCAAATATGTCAACAGCTATAAATATCACAGGGCCCCTGATGATAAACAATTGTGTGACTAGTTTAACAATTGATCTAGTTGCCACAAATTCATTAAAAGAAAGAGGGGAGGATTTGCCAACAAATCTAGAATAAAATAAAAAATAATAACAAAAGGGTTTAGGAAATCAAGCTATTAGGCATCAAATACTTAAAAATATAACCCATTATTCTCTACTTATATATCCAACATACGTACCAAGAAGTAGGGGTATGCAACGGTCGGTTCGGTTCGGTTTTTACCAAATTTTAAACAACCGAACCGAACCGCCTATAATTCAAAACCGAACCGAACTGTTGCAAGTCGGTTCGGTGCGGTTCGGTTCGGTTTGTTCGGTTCTAACTTCATCAAACTTCTTGTCAAACAATAAACTGTGTTAAAGAAAAAAAATATATCAACAAAGTTAGGAGATTATGAAGCATTAAACACTGATATAATGATATTGTTTCCAACCCATAATGATTCAGAAAATGAGTTTAGGGTTTGAGTCTTTGACTCTTTGGGGACGGGTCGGGTAGGATTTGAGATCAGAATGGGTAGTATTGCACTATATTCGGTCGGTTTGGGTCGGTTCGGGTTGAAAAGTTTTCAAACCGACCCGAACCGCTCCACTCATAAAACCGATTTTTTCGGGTCGGTTCGGGTCGGTTCGGTCGGTTTTTTCGGTTTGGACCGAACCATGCTCAGCCCTACCAAGAAGGAAGGAGACTCCAGCCGGCTGAGATTAAATATCGGGTTCGGGTCTTAAAACATACGACCCGGTCGACTTTGTTATATGGGCCTAATATCCATATTTTCCCTGGGACTTGAAACTCGGGCCTCGCATTAACTTCAGCCCAGAATCATGGGCTGGGCAGGAAGAGCCACTGATGTCAAACTAAACAAAAAAAAGTCGATAAATTTGAAATAAATATTTTCATATATCCAAAGAGAATAACTCATATGACGAACATGAGATCCTATTTTTTGGCAAAATAAAAAAAGCTGCGTTTTAGCTCTTGCAAAATAAAGCTGCGTTTTAATATTTTTCCAGAACACATTTAACGGTTGAATATTATTTATTCTATTTTTATCAGCTAATATGATTTTCTTTTATGGGTTTTTCTATAGAGTGCCCATGGGCACTCTATAAGAGAGGAGAGAGATAGAGAGAGATGATTGGGGAGGAGATCTCAATGCAAATCAGGTGGGACCCCTCCTCAATCGTCTCTCTCTCTATCTCTCTCCTCTCTTATAGAGTGCTCATGGGCACTCTATAGAAAAACCCTTCTTTTATATCCTTTGTAACCAAAGTTAGATGTGGTCTAGTGTTAGACTTAAGATAATTGTTATATACTGTCTTAAATTTTTCTAGCACACGCAACTAGATATTGAGCTTGGTACTAATTAATAGCACGGTACTGTGTTTTATGGTGTTTTGTGAAGTTGTGAGCATTTAATACGAATATCAGTATTTTTATCCATTTCCTAAAATTAAAATAGACTACTCTCCATTTTGTCCATTTCCTAGAATTAAAATAGACTTATGAACATACATAATGTAACCATATTAATTTGAGTTGTAGCCCATCAAATTGAAAAGGCTCTCATTAAATGTTAGAGCTTTTCTCACATCGACGTGCGCTTTTCCCCACCCATCACTTTTATTGCGAGCATTGCATGAGAATTGAACCATGTGCTCAGCTCAATGCTTCATTGAATGAAGTCATTACTCTTTTGATAAGCCCAATTAACAACTTAAATGACTAATTAAAGCATTGTGTAGAAGAGAGTGCTCTCTCTCAAAAACATAAACAAGAGTACCACTCTCTTTTAGGATTTTGATGCATGATCGTTTCTGAACTTTCTATACTCATTCCTTTATAGCTATTGACCGCTCAAACCTCGATACCCTTAAATTAATTAATGTCACGTATACCGTGCAGATTCAAAACTTAATTCAGCTATAATCGTCTTATAATATCTATGTCTTTGTAGGTCATTTCCAATATAAGCAGTATCATAGTTGTTAGGTCCTTGTCTGTGCAATATCTTTCTTTGAATAATAACAAATTTCAACTTGCTACTAACTTGTGGTTGTTCCCTGTGCAGGATGACAACGAATAGAGCCGAAAATGAGCGCTAATGGATATAAGTTTCGAAAAATTCATCAAGGACCTAAAATATGAGACCAATATGAAAGAAAAGTGAGGTGTCCCCATTCTATTGGATAATGAGTTGACCATTATTAATGATGTACAACTCATTATCCAATAAGAGGGGGACATCTCACTTGTCCCCCTTATTGGTCCCATATTTTGGGTCCATGTAGAAACTACAAGTAGCTCTATCGTTTGGCCTACACTCATGCATCGATTGGCAGATTGTACATTGAGAAGCACTCGTCAATCTATTGGCGCGCTGTCATTTCAATCGATTCGTTAATTTAAATTGGTCATTTCTAATATAAGTAACATCATAGTTCTTACTATCTTGTCCGTACAATTTCTTTTATTTGAAAAATAACCAACTTCAATTTGTCACTAATTTGTGTTTGGGATTACTCACGCAAGATGACAATGAGCAAAACAAAAAAATGAGCGCTAATGGATATAAGTTTCAGCTTAAAACAATTAAACTACAAGCAACTCTCTTGTTTGGTCTACACTTATTTATTGGCAGATTGCCCATCAATAAGCACTCATCAATCTATTGGCATGTTGTTATTTCAATCGATTCGTTACCTTAAATCAACGAGAAAATTTGACAGAGACTGCTTTTGCATCAATGGGGGATTTCACCCATCGATGAGCAAATCGCCCGTTGATAAGCACTCATCGCTCGTTTTAAACTATATCGGTGCACCTCTCCTACTCCACACTACGAGTCAGATACCTCTATCTCCTCCATCACTTGGCTTAGACTGAAATGAGCACTCATCGTCTTCAAGTCCAATGCCACAATCTCCATCAGCATGTGTGTCACTTAGTCGTGTCTGCTTGTGAGCTCCACCTAAACTGACACTGTCCTCCTCAAGTCTACACACTAACCAACTCCTGCTCCCGTAATGGCTCTGAATAATTATATGCTGACAACTCTACTTCTAGAATCTCATCTGATTCTCTCTATCAGTCTCATCTGTCACATACTCGTTTGCCTTATTCGCCATCAGATCTGTCTCGTTACCACCATCAAAACTTTTCACCACTTTCTGACCAATCTGAGCATCATCTGAAAAATCAAACCCTTCCATCGTGTTCAGAGCACTCTAAAACCTAGGAGCTAACTCATAGATCGTTGAAATCTGCCTCCAAACCCTCAATCAGAAAATAAATTAATCTACTTTTTTTTTATTTTTTTTATCTTCATCTTGATTCTTGTAACGCCGCCGATCTTCAATTTGCACGACGTCGACTTCTATCTTGCGAACTCGCTCCCGGATCTATTATCGTCGCTCTAATACCACTTATTAGGATTTTTAGATCTCGTAAAAACCCGAAAAACCACCAAACGCAGCAAATAGATCAAATCACACGAGATTTAACGTGGAAAACCCTCAACAGAGAAAAACCATTGTATCAAAATCAATCCACTATCACATCCAAATTATAATCTTTTGCACGGACAAAGTCTGCGAAACCCTCTCTCAAATGATGTAATCTTTTACACGGACAAAGACCACGAAACCCTCGCCTCTTGTACAATATTCTTGAATCAGGTTACGTCCTCTGCTAACCCTAGATTACAAGAATATTGGCCCTCTCTCATCTGCTTAGGTTTTTCCTCCAACAATAGAAGTATATACATAGGGAAACCAAAACTCTATCTCTAGCCTAACTTCCTAATTAGAATATGATTCAAACTAATAATCACGATGACACCCAATCTCCTAATCATGATAGATCCCTAACCCTATCTAATTCTCATAAAGTTATACAAATAATCAAAGACATAATCCCAACATCATTAGTTTATTTTCAATGAAACATAGTGATTTTTTTGTTTCGCTTACCCAAAATAGTTAGCCCAAGAAAATAAGCTAGCTAGCTAGCTAAAAATGTGATCAATATTCCACTGTCATTATTTTGATGGAGAAATTGACATAATGGTAACCTACCTTTTATAAAAGCTCTTTATGGCTTGAATGGATGAGTGAACGAGTCCATGAACATTAAGCACAGCTCCTAGCTCTCGTGCATCATTCACCATAAAAAGCATGCTACTGTGTGAGTCTTGCCCAGTGCTTGGTTTCACAGCAGGAAGTAGCCCACGTGGAGGACAAACACCTAAGCCTCTTATTAATTGATCCTACCACCTCGTCAATTTATTAACCAAACTGCGTGATGACTAAAAGAGTTGGGGCTAATTAATGTGGTGATTAATTGCGTTCGGTAGTTGCTTAATTAAAGTACGACAAGTACGTGTATAAGATACATTAATGAGTACATGATGGTATATTCACAAATTAATCATGTAAAGTTTATGCATGATCTCTTCATGGCAATATTGCTTGGATGATGGTTGAAGTGACATATACGCACCTGAACATGTTGTTGAAATAAACACGGACTCCTTTTGATTTGTGATGTCGGGTAATATTCAAATCAACATCCAAATATATAAAAGTATTTGACATTTATTATACGGATGGATACAATAAATAATTTACATGACGGGCTAAAAATGTATATTCTATCTGCCATCTAAGAGTTTTATTCAATATTTATGTAGTTGATGATACCCATCTTTACGAAGTACTTGTAGGAAGATCTGGATCCTCTTCTCTTTTTGACAAAAACTGAAATGGGCAATTGCCTATTTGGCTATTTATATTTAGAACAAAATAAATTTCATAATTGAGTCATTGTTCATGATTTTGCGTTGAGTTCTAATTTTCGGTCCGCCGAGCAAGTTAAAGCCCTATGGGCCGGGCCTTAGACACCCATTGATATTCATATTTGCAAATAATATATACATATATCTACGAAACTATCCCAACACAATGCGCACTTGCAAAAGCCATCCCAAAATCTCAATATTATAAACTGAGGCTAAATAACCAATTGTGGAAAAAGAATATTTCCATCGAAGCTTTGTTGAATATAATATGATGAGTAAATATTTGACAATGTTGTTGATGTTCTTACATTACATTATTTACAAAGTAACATATCAAAGCTAATTGTTTGTAAAGGAATCAAGGGGTTAAATCGCCACTTTTTGCTCATAAGCCTGCATGCCCAATTTAGCTTCCCCCGCCGCCCCGCGTATACAATCAATATCTGGGGCATTCTTTGTGAAAATAATGCATCGAATGGACTAAAGTGATCATGTGTATGGCTCGAATGTTTTTTTCATCATTGAATTGTTGGGGATTCGAAACAATCAAATCGAACCCTTGTCCTTTTAGGTCTTGTGTTTAAAAGTAGGAAAGTAGGAAAATCGCAGCAAATAAAAGATAAAAACTTGCAGGAAAGTAAACAAGAAAGAACACATCAGATTTAACGAGGTTCGACAATCGTGACTACGTCCTCGGGAGCCACACTACATAATTCTTTGATTAATATTGAAGAAGATTACAATGTCCACAAATAAGATCTAATCTCTCTGAGATCTCTCTGAAGAATTCTCTCAAAACCCTCTTTTTCTGATGTTTAATCTTTTCTAAGTCGTTCCATATATATAGAAAACCTAAAACCAAAACAGACTAGGGATTCTAAAACCAAAAAATAAAACAAATTAGGAATCCTAATAATCTGTTACCAAAACAGATTAAGAATCATGTTACCAAAACAGATTAGGATACCTGCTATCCAACAATTTGTTTGATTCGAGCTTTGAGTCTACGTCCCTTATGGTGTGTTTGGGAGTTTACTAAGGGAATGGAAGGAAAGGTAAACAACGGGAAGGGAAGGGAATGGAAGGGAAGAGAATTGTAATATGTTGTTTGGGAGTTGAGTAAGGTGAAAGAAAGTAAGTATATGTAAATTTACATAAATGACTTTATACTAATAACACATCAGCCCTTTTATTTGTTTTAATGGGAGTAAGAATGTCATTATATCTCTTTACCCTCCTTTACCCTCCTCTACCGCCCAAATCGGGGGGGGGGGGGGGGGGGGGGACCAAGCAATTTTACCCTCCGTTCCCCTTACTTCCTCCTCTCTACCCTCCTTAAAAAAACTCTCAAACAAGGTGAAAGCTGCATTTCTCTTCCCCTCCCCCTCTCTACCCTCCATCCAAACATGGCATTAGACTAACATGAACTGATGATCATAAATGACAACTCTAAAAATGATGTTATACATGAAAACAGATAGGTTCTTATAATAGAGTGCCTAGCTCCAACTGACAGAAAAGGGATGTACACATTACACCCGAAAACATCCCTGGCTACAGCAAGTACACACTTTATTCATGAAAGTTAGCTTGCTATATTAATAACAATAGTTTCAACGGCAACACACCAATTAACCCTCGTCCTGAGCAAAGCAACGCCGTTCTGTGCGTGAGGGAGGAAGCACGTGGGGGAAGAAACTTCGTATATATGCGTTGAAATGGATGCGTTAATTTATGCTGCCACGGTCTGTGTGAGCAAAAAATGAGCTGCAATATGTGGATCAAAGCCTATATACGCGTGTGAATATTCTAAAGTTTCACTCTTTCTTAGCTTGATCAGGTTCAATTTGACTATCTATAACCCAAAGTGCAAAGGGGCCGACATCAATTTTGTTCAATAATGTAAATATTAGGAAAGTGAACGAGAAACACTCTGCTCACCTTTTATTATTATTATTATTATTAGAGTTTGCAGAAAGTGAGGAGCAAAGCTAGAATTTTTGGGCATTATATTGTCAAGTTACCGCTATTTTCAAAACTTTAGGAAACCAAAATTTTGAAGAAGAAAAAAACTTAAGGGTATCAGAGTTAAAAACACTTGTAATATTGGAACGCTAAAGCGTAAATATCCCTATATTTGCTCAATATATGAAAACAAAAATATGGTTAACTCGTTTATAAACCTTCATTGTAAAAATTTCCAATCTTCCAACAAATATAATTAAATATTCCTATACAAAATCATGATATGTACCAATAAAATAATCCCAAGCGGGTTCAAATGCGTTCATCAAAACTAAACCTCGCCGTATAAAAATATACAAACCATATCAGATCATTTCATGTCAGTAGGATGTAGTAAATCTTAGAGGAGCTATCTGTAATATCCAAATTGCCCTCCGTACCCTCCCAGTATGTTCCAAAGACGCGTTGCTCATACGCAAGAAAGTTCTGGTATACAATAAAAATCATTTGAAATAAAATAATAAATAACTACCATATTAAATAAATCACATATTTATACACACATATTGTGTGTCCTCTCATTACTCCCCCCCGGCCTTCCCTAGATTCCTTGAACTCACAATAAAGACCTTCCCATCTAGATAATGAAGCAAATAACATGGAATCATCTTGCACTAATTATCTTATTAATTTAATCTCAAAAATATACATCTCCCCCCCTCAAACAAAGATTTCCACCAATAAATGCTTGTTGTAAAATTAAAATCTTAAACCACCTATAAATAGCCCCCTCCTCTCTCATCCTGTCCTTGTCCTCTCTACCAACCGCCTCTCTCTCTCTCTCTCTCTCTCCGCCCTCTGTTTCTCTCTCTCTCTAAACCCCTACTCTGTTCTTATTTTCTCTCTCTTGGGTTTCATTAATTAATGGCGGCAGATGTGAGCACTGGGATAAATGGGGATGAGAAGAAGAAGGAGCTGGTGACCAGGGATTTGTTGGGTGACAAGGAGCACTGGGAGAAAAATTTCGAGCCTTTGGTAATAATCTATACTCTCTTGATTTATTTTTATTCAACTTCTCATGTCAAGATCTTGATGGGTTTTCTTGTTAATTTACTTCTGAGTATTATTCCTCTGTTATGATTTTTTTTGCAAATAAATCGATCTTTTTTTTGTTTGCTTTTTAAGAAGCATTTTCTTTTACTTTTGAAATTGCATGAAATCCTCTTGGTTGTACCACGTCTTTAGAGGGAACCCCCTCGATATGAAGTGTAAAAATTATCCACTCATCTACAATCATTAATGAAAACTAATGGAGTTCTGTTTGCTCGGGGAGGCATAATTATATAATTTTATTGAAGCGATAGATTAGAAGGTTTTCTTGTTGAACTTTATGGACAAGCAGGTTTTTTGCTGAATTTTTAGAGCAAATGATTCTCATAGATGAATTGAAGTAGATTTATTTTAATTAACCTTATGGTTTGATAAAATTTAAACTTTCAATTTTTGCCCGATTTAAATTGGATTTCCTTCTTGGAAAAGCGATTAACAAAAATTCCCACTGTTTTTTTTTCCTTGAGCAGTCTACAAATACCAACTGCTCTCAGGAGCTCAAATCCGGTCCAGTGTCCCGCGAGCTCCACGATCTTAATCTGCCCCCACCACCGGCGCCCTCCTTCGCCAGCGTTTGCACTCTAGAGAAAGTCAAGTCCGCCCTCGAGCGCGCCATGCGGGCCCCGAATCCGAGCCCAAATCCGAACCCGAAACCGATCGGATCTCATTCGACCTCGAAGAAGCGCGCTCTTGAAAAGGAGCCAGCGAACGGCCAGGATGAATGGGGTTCGGGTATGGTTAGTGGTGGGTCCATGATGTTGACCGTTTGTCCCGGTTGCTTTCAGTACCTGCTAGTACCTAAGGTGGACCCCAGGTGTCCTAGGTGTGACTCGCGCGTGCCGTTTCCGAAGAAGGCAAAACTTGTTGATCTTAATTGTTCAGCTAGTTCGCCAAATAATAATTAGTGGCGTTGAAAAATATATAGGACGTGATATATAAAATGGGTTATATATATGTACTTTTTGAGGAAGAGGGGGAATAGTTTTTGGGATTTTGAATGTAGGGGAAGGATAAAGAAAAAGAAGAAAAGAGAAAAGAAGACCGTTTTGAAATTATGATGGTGAATTTTTGTTGGTCCTCTTTTATGTTCTTTTTGTTTAACTTTTTTTTTTTTTTGCATATGTCGTGTTTAATTATTTATTATTTAGATTTCTTTTCTTAGACTTGCAAGGATGTTTATTGTGATAAGAGATAAGAATGAGGTAGAAGAGAAAATAAATGGCTATTGCAGTCTAGAACCTAGGTTAATGATAAAGATATATGTTAAGAATCCTCATTAATTATTTCTAGACAAAAATAATCTAAACGATATTTGTCTAATATATTTAGTCAGCTCTGTGGAGCTTTGACCTGTAAACTTTGTAAGAGCATCTCTAACAGCTTCCCTAAAATTTTCTCCAAAATGGGAAAACAAAAGTCATATTCTCCAAATTATTTTTGCTCCAACTCCAACAGCTTCCCCATTTTAAAAAATCGCATTTATTACAATAATAAAGCTCTCCCCAAAAATTTGGAGAATGCTGCAGATTTGGGAAAGGCTCCCTATTTTTTCTCCTTCTTCCCTATTTTGGGGAATGAGATGGGGAATCTGTTGGACCAAAAAAAAGCTCTATATTCCCCAAAATTGAGTATTTCAAGAAGATGGGGAAGCTGTTGGAGATGCTCTAAGAAGCTTTCAAAGGAGGAGAGTGTTAAAAAAAATAATTTTTTTTTCAAGGGAACTAGTAGAAGGATATTTAGTTTTAGAGGGTGCTTGTTTCACACTTTTTATGGAATAGGAATAGGAATTGAATCTGATAGGGACAAAATCGTAAATAAAAAATTCTTTATGAATCCTATTCGTGAGTTTGGTTCATAACAAGTTTATAGATTTCGAAATCTATAAAGTTGAAAAAGTATTGTGATGTTATAGAAACCAAAATCCTAATGATTTGGGAGGATTTTGGGCAAAAAACTAACACACCCGTACTATTCTCCCATCTTTTTTTTCGGATTCCGTTTCTTCACAAACCCTATATTATTATGAGGCTGAATCCTATTCTCATTCCAAACCAAGCTAACGAATATGAATTGAAGGGTTTCTATAAAGTTGGATTCTATTTTTTCATGTTATGAAACAAGCATAGAAAAGAAAAAAAAACATTCTATAAATCCATAAACTTGGCTTAAATTTTTTTATGGATTTGGTAGGAATCCATAAAAAAACGGATTCCTAATCTTATTATTGTCCACTATTAAACCAAACGCCCCTATAGGGAAAAAAATTCAAAAAAATGCTCTATGGATTATCACAAAACTTCTCTTTAACTTTTAGATTTTATTAGAAAATCCCTTTTTAACTTTAGAATTATATCTAAAAATCCTCCTAAATAAGTGGAATTTTCTGTTAGAACCTCAAAGCTAAATGAAGTTTTTTTTATCACCCCTATTAAACTTAAGGGTTTTTTCTTTTCTTTTTTATTTTTGATATTTTAAAAGTTAAAAGGGGGGTTTCTGCCAACCGCCCAAAGTTGGGTTGAGATGGCGGGGCGGGGGGCCCATTTATTTATACTGCTGTAATTACCAAATTATTAGCCGGCTAATAATTAATTAGGCATTCGAAGGGGAGGAATTGAAAGAGATGAAGCCGAGGTGACGCAGGCATGCAAGCTCTTTGTATTTAAATGCTCTGACTTTCGAATTTAATGCCTCTCGCCCTCTTTGTGCGCAGTTAATGGCTACGTCCACGTCAGCATTAATGAAGCGGAGAGCGAGCCCCCCGGCGTCCGGGCACGTGTCAGATACCCCCTGCCCACTAATTAATGCCCCGCCTTCCCGTGACGCGAGACTGTGAACTCGCCCGTCGTCACCCTCTGCGGGGCCAGTTTCCCCAACGAGAGGGTGGACGATCGGGTGAGGTTGGAAGCGTGGTCACTTTCTGCGGACGATGCTTCGGGTCAAAGGGTGAGGGTTCAGAGGGTTTTAATTGATGGGTAGGACCCACAGATCAAACAGTATTAGTACGGGGAGGGAGGCTGACGGCCCATGACTTCACGGATTCCCACTAAATTTTATCGTGCGGTTTTTTGTTTTCGAAGGATAAACGCAAAAATCTCATTCACGGCCACACGAATTTTAACCGAAACATCGTCATGTATATATATATCGGTTTTTCTATAGAGTGCCCAAGGGTACTCTATAGAAAAAACGTATATATATATAAAAAAAAGCGTTCTAAGCCCATTTACGATGAGAATAAGGAACCAATCTAAGAATTTGCATTCTTCCCTTGTTGCTGAAATAACTTTCGTCCGTAGAGAAACAGATCGCTGCTAGAAGTTGAAATGAGAAGAGAAAGAAAATCTAGAGATTGTTTTTAGGGGTTGTCTGGTTCGTTTCCTAGAAAAGCTAAGTTTGTGAGATTGCTCATGGAAAATAGGTTGTGTAACCCGTTTACATGCTTTCAAGCCAATTTCTCGATTTTTTTTGAGGAAACGGAATTTCCTTAAATTTAGGACCCATGACACTGTTATCTTAGGGGATGTTTGGTTGTTGTTGGTAAAGTTGTGTATTTATGACACAACTTGAAAAGTTGTTGTCCACCTCATCATTTTCACTTTTACACTTTTTCTTTGTTTGTTTTTGCTTCCATTGGAATCATAAAACACTTGTTTGGTTTGTAAAATAAAACTTTAATTGTTTGTTTGGAAAGTGTAAAAAGTGGTCCCTACTCAAGTGATCATATTGGTTGAAATTACTTTTTCCCGACTTCAATGTTAGCTTTCTCCTAAAATCATGTCTTTTTTTTATGAAATCACTTACATCAGCATATGAAACCACTTTACACTATTTTCACAATTACAAACAAACAATTGAAAGTGATGAAAACTGACATTGGAACCCACTTTTTTACACTTTCCATCATTTTACATGGTAAAAACATACAACCAAACGGGCCCTTACCAGTGGGTGGGCCTCACATGCACACACTCTCTTTTTTTTTCCCTTCTCTCAACCAAACATAAGAAAAAGAAAATCAAACACCTTCGTATGAGTGTGTCTGGTGTTTTGATTTTTTTTTCCTTAGTTTCTCAGCCAACCAAACAGGAAAACATACACAAACAAACAAGGACGGAAAAATAGAATAAAAATTAAAATGATGAAATCCATTCATCACTTGCCAACACCATTTAGATTCGTGACATACTCAAGCTAACCTCTGCTTCCTCTCCTTACGTGTTAGAATCTCAAAATCATGCTAGTATCCAACCGTCAGGATACAGGCATGGTAATATTTTTAAACGATATAAACTACACTTGTAATGGATTTAATTGTCGCTTAGATTAGCTTAATGATAAGTATGAACTCATCAAACTCATAATTATATCACTAACCCCCCTCTTCTCTTCTGTACGGTAACTAGGCCGGCCTATAGTTTTTAGGTCTAATTTATTAATCCTTTTCACAAACAAATAGTAAACAAACAAACAAATAAATAAATTTAAAATAAAAATAAAATAAAATAGAGTAAAAATAGAAAACTTAACTGCACTTAAGTGCTCTATAGACTATAGCTTACCCGGTGTTGCACTCAAGTGATCTCTTTTTTCAAACCAAACAAAAAGATTGCCCAGAATATCTAAATTTTGTAGGTAAATTCCTTAAAGTTCTAAAATATTACACATTAATGCTCCATTGTATACCCAATGTTGCATATAAAGCTCTAAAGTTTGTAAATGGTGTCACTTAAATATCCCAGAAGCTTGTAAGAGTTTTACTTCAGTATATTCTAATGTGGACGTAGATAAAATATGATGTTGTTTAGGATTTTTTTAAGGAGGAATTTTTAAAAGAGATTTGTTTTGAATTTTATTTTTAAAAAAAGACCTGTTTCCAACTTAATTTCAAAAACCGACCCAGTTGACTGAAACTGGGTCGGTTTTTGAAAAAAATTTTACAAACTTCACAGGAGTTGAACTCCTGTGAAGTTTTTTTCTCATAACAAAACTTCACGGGAGTTGAACTCCCGTGAAGTTTGTGATTTTTTTTTAAAAACCGAACCAGTTTCAATCAACTGGGTTGGTTTTTGAAATTAAGTTGGAAACATGTCTGTTTTTGGAAATAAATTTTAAAACAGGTCTCTTTTGAAAATTTGTACATTTTTTTAACTATGGGACATTCATAGGCAGTATTTAAATGTTTTGGGCCATTTTTTTTGGTTAGGTTTGAAACTATAGGGCATTAAAGTACATGGCCCGGCAAAATATAGGCATTTAAGTGAAATTAAACCTTAAATAAAGTTGCTGCAGACGGCTCCATGCATAAAGGCCTATGAGCTCGGCCCTCTAGCGAATGGGCTTTGGTTTTTTATCATCCGGGGACCTACGAAACGACTTTGACGTAGGATTGGATCGGGTCCAACTGGACAAACCCGTAAAAATATCGGACCGAAACGGGGAATTAGGGTTTTATCATCGTCTCCCACGAGAGCAGCTCCTCAGCTAAAACCCTAATCGTGCTCAGTTCCGGTGCGTTAACCCTCTTTCTTCTCCAATTATAAACCCCCGACTATTTTAAGTTCTGAATTGCTCTTTCAATTCTATCCTTTTTGTTATTTTTTTTTTGTTTTTTTATGAAGAAACGAAATGGGGAGAAAGAAGAAGGTGATCTTACCGCCAGAACTCCCTCCTGAGATCAACGAAGAGGAGGTCGAGGTCTCCGATGAGGACTTCGATTTCGTGAAGGAGAATCTGGACTTCGCTGGGTTTCTCACCAAAATCGATACCAAATCTATTGACAGGTTTGAATTCTTAAGAATAATGTCAACTACAAATTAGGGTTCGCTCCATTGATGCCTCCGTCCAAAAACAACTTTTTTTTAAAATATGCTTTGTTTAGGTATTTAGTTTTTTTAAATGTTTTATATATCTGAAGCTAGGTTTATTAGTATCAGTGGCTATCGTAAGAATATGCTGATATAGGCATTAACTTTCTTATTGTGCACTACAATTAGAAATAGATTTCATGTTCCGAGTTGCATTCTTAACGTTTGTCAATTTTTCTGGGAGATAGTTTTGAAGTGCTAATGTTGTTAATCAGTTATTTTTTGTTGGCGTGTTGTAGGCTTTTGGTCTTACAAGCTTCAATGTTCATTTTATTTTAGAGCTGATCTTAAAGACACGCCTTTCGTTCTATTAAACTTAGTCTTTCCGCATTATGCTAATATTTTTTCTCGTCGAAGATATAACTTTTGGTTTAAGAAGTGATTAGCAGGTTTCTTATGAATTTGTTCAACCAAGCTTCTTTTCGAAGGGAACCTCGACTCAGTTATAGAATTTGAGCTTCTATCTTGGGTTGGCTTATTATTTTTTGTTTCAAACTGGTGTCAAAAGGCATGTTAACCGAGTTGCCGATCACAAGGAAGATGAGTTGGAAGCTCTTTATGAGAGGCGGAACAAGAAGGTTATAAATAAACGGGAGGAGGAAGACAGGCTAGAAGTAGACCGCGTCGATGCTCTTCCCATCAAGACGTTAGATGGAGAGTTGCAGTACAGAACAGGTTTTCCTTGTTACCTTTTATTTGTTATGCTTCTCCACCGTCTCTATGCGATGCAAACATGAAATATTTATACCTTTTGGAGAGTAATCTCTCGAATCTTTTAAAATTCATTGACATTCATGTGGTTGGCAAGTTGAGGGTTTAATGCCTATAGTCCAAGATGGTTAGGAAATCCCTGGGGCATTTCTATTACTCAGGGTACGGCAATGAATTCGTTGAGAAATTAATCTGGAGCTTTTTTCAAATAAAGCATGGCCTTATGGTTGAAGTGAAAGTGAAGGACTGACTTCTTATCAACTTACTTGTGAGCCTTAACGGAAATTTAGATATCTTTCAAGTTTTCAAATCAGATTTTAAATTTCAAATTATCTTAAGATCATTAACTGTTGTTGATATATCTGTTAGTTGAAAATTGCTAGCATTGCTTTGTGAGTTACATATGGAATTAGCCAATTGTGCAATATCATATATCTTACGTTGATTTTAGGTAAACTAATTTTGCTCTTTTGCTTATACATCCATTATGGTTAAATATTGTCTACTAATCACTTCGCCTTCTCCTTGAGATGCATATTTAGTGTAGAAATTTGGTGGCATGCTCTTTGGAGCTTAAATTGTTTCATCGATGAAAAAAACCCTCTTGGGTGGCAATGCCCTCAGTCATGGCTATACTTCCTTGGTTAGGATCTTGGATTCTTGATCTAATTGACGGTCTCATTTGATTGTATATTTCTAGAAATTTTGTTGTGGATGTTGGTGCCTCATGGCCTCTCCGAATTTGACGGGGACAATGATGATCCTAGGATGATGCTGAAGTTTTAGACCTTTAAGGAGTACAGCAATGACCAAGTTTTATTAGGTCCAAACCTATTCTTTGATTAAGGCTGTCTTCTCATCTCTTTCTAATAGAATATGATAGAAACACAATTAATCTTATGTCCATGATACTTTTTGTTAATAAAAGGGGCGGTACACAGAGAATTCAACTTACTTTTGTCTAAAAAGGCATTTCCAATCGTAATAAAAACAAACATATCTTTTAGATAGGGCTAGAAATTCAAAAAGCATTGTCAAGATTTTTTTCTTTGTAAAAGTCTACTGTACTTGATTTAACAACTTAATTTATAAAAACTTCTTCCATTCACTTTCGTTGGTCATGTCTAGTCTAGTGTGGTTCTATTGTTCTATTGTGTAATATTCTCTTCAATTTTTTTGTTTCTATCTACTTTCCCCCTTTTTTCTGACTTTTACCTGTTACATGAGCTGCAGTAAAAAAGTCGAAATCTGTAGACCTATCTGATGAGAAGAAATCTGCATTTGAGGCGAAAGATAATGAAGATAAAGGTTTAGTGAGGTTGACAAAAGCAGAACGACGGCAAAAGCTGAAAAAACTTAAAAGAGAGGCAAAAATGCAACCTAAGGAGGAAGTTAAAGATGAACCATCCGAAGAAAGTCTACACTCGGCAGTGCTGGTACCTGCTCACCATGCAACTATAAGATATTAATTTTATGTGATAATTAAGTTGCTTTGGAGTTAAAATTCAGTTTTTTTTGGAGTTCAAATTCATTTTTTTCTTAGTATAAAATGCTTCCAGCTATTGTTTGTGCTGTAGAGAGTTATCTAGAAGCATAATGATGCCATGTTGGTTATGAGCATTTTTCAAAGGTGTCTCTGTGCTTAGAAGAGTAAGTTTAGCATGAGCATCATAGGTCCATAATCGTGTTTCCTACTATTTATCAATCTTGATCATCATCTTCATAGCCTTTACCACTCATCATAATATGTCAAACTATTATAAATTTGAAAAAAAAATCCTCATTTACATGTGGCTGTTAGTCATGGAGAACTTCTTGAAAGAAACAATGGATAATGGATTCAGACATAAAACTTGAAGGTCTGTTGCAGATAAAGGAGGCTGGGGGTATTGTTCCTGCAGTTTAACATCATGCAGCAAAGGAGTTAACCATCCGTGTAGTTATTTCTTACAAAGAATATATAAGAGGAAAGTGGAGAGATTTGTACCTAGAATTGCACTAGCGCTAGGCGCTAGCTTCTAATATGTGACATAAAGCAGAAATGATTAAATAAAAACATTTGTTCAGTTTTCTACTATTCTCTTTACATTTTTGAATCGATGAGATAGTGGACATTATATTTTTTTTGTTTGTTCCTCAATTTCTTGTTGTCTTAGTCGTTCTCGGTTCATTGTTTTACTGTCACCAATATGTAGGCTACGGTGGAGAAAGAACTTTCAGCTGAGGAATGTTTTACAAGAAAGAAGTTTCGACTAGCAGAAATTGGGAAGCAATTGCTTGAAAATCCCGAGTCAAGTATCAAATCCTTAAAGGAGTTGTTGCAGATCTGTAATGATGAAGACCACAACATCGTTGTACTGGGGTTATTTTCGTTGTTAGCTGTTTTCAGAGACATCATCCCTGGGTATTATTTGCCTTTCTCTTTACTCACATTCTTTCTCTCTGATGGATGGCTCATTTCTGCCCACCAATTGTTATAACTTTCTTTCCACCCACCCCCGAACAGTCTTATAGTTACTTCTTATTGAGTAGTCTTATATGGCAAATGCAATTATTTAATTCAACTGTTTTGTTTGTTTGTTACAGCTATCGTATTCGGTTACCAACTGAAAAGGAGCTTGAAATGACAGTTTCAAAAGCTGTACAACAGACACGGATGTATGAATCTACACTGTTACGGTCATACAAGGTCCTCTTCCTCCCCACATCCCCCCCCCCCCCCAACCTGTTTGTGATCCTGCACACATCTCACCTGCCTGTGTAGGTGTGTGAGCGTGCTTGCGTGTGCCTGTTTGTCTACCTTGCTTGTTTTTAACTACATGGGTTGTAAGAAAAATTAAGATACAACTTACTTTTGGAACTTGATGTGCCCTTTTTGTGCTATGCAAATTTGATGTTCGATGTTTCTGATTGAAACCCTGTACTTTTCAATGAGTGGCTTGCACTTGTTCCTGTGATATACAGGAAAAAAACTAAATTATATATGTGCTGATTCAAAAATTTATACATCTATAGCTTATGAATCAAGGTGCAGGAATCCTCTTTTTCCGTCTTTCTTCAGATGTTCTTGTTCAGGATTCTCTCTGTCCTAGTATTGCTGGTTGCATTTTGTTATATAACAGTAGATTGTTTATAAAACCAAATGAACTTTAGAAACAATACATGGTCGTACATCTAACCCTTCCATTAGATTGACCTGTCATGGCAATCCCTTTAGCCATCCTTTCTTTATATAAGGTTGACACCCTTGGAGATGTAATAAAAGACCCAGACATGAACAGTTGCAGACTAACAATTGCTCATTTGCACAACGCAAAGACAGTATCTTCGTCTACATTTGTTACTTTTTCTTTGGACCTTCTCGTGTAGACAGTTTTGACAATTGTTTACGTGAGCTTATATGAATGCGAAACACCATGAAGTCATTCACGTTTATATGTTGTCATTATAATTCAACTGTTCAACACACCTCTATCACAATTTAAAAGTAAAATTCAGTATCTGTTGACCAGTTAACTGATTTAAATGTTAAGTGATTAAAATAGACACTGAATTTTAATTTTAAATAATGATAGAGGTATATTGAGCATTTAAATCGCAGTGAAAACATACAAGCATGAATGACCTCGCAATGTTTCATATTTATATAAACTCATATAAACAATAGTTAAAAAACACAGAAAGGACAAAAAAGGGAATGGTTGCAGCAGAAGCTATTGTCCTTGTGCAAATGAGTAATTGTTAGTGTACAACTGTTCTTGTCTTGGTCTTTTATCCGGTCTGGAAGGGTGTCTACTTTATATACTAACTTAGTAGACACATTCATGATGAAGTCCCTTGGTGTATTTTATTTGATGATGACACAATAATAGTTGATGAGAGTAGAAAATATAAATTGTAAAATAGAAAGCTGGAGACAAGTTCTCAAAATTAAATGTTTTAAAATTAGTAGAACAAAAACAAAATATGCGGAATGTATTTTTAGTAAAGCTAAAAAGAGAGTAGTTTATATTGATGTTCAAGAAATATCTAAAAGTATTCAAGTATTCACTTTCATTATTTAGGATCAATTCGTCTTGATGGTGATTGAATCTAATCGGGATGCGTAAATTAAGGAGTGCTTCATGAGTCTTATGCGATCACAAAAATAATAAAATACCTATAACTACTAAAGGAATGCTTTATAGGATGGATGAACGGATCAGAATGCTGAGCAATTAAAAAAGTACCACGTGCAAAAAATGAGTGTAGCAGAAATGAGGATGTTACGATGATCTTGTGGATATATAGTATACACTAAAAGACGAGATAAGAAATTAGTGCATCTGTATCTGTAATAAATTAGCGGTTGCTCCTATTGGAAATAAAATTAAAGAATCGACTAGGATGACTTGGTCATATACAATAAAGACCTCTTAGTGAGCCAGTTAGGAAAAGTGATACTATCATAGTGGCAATAAGTTCTAGAGGCAGACTTAACATAAGTTGGTTGGAAGCAATTGAGAAGGATATGATAATGGTTAACATATGAGATGACCCAGAATAGAATTGAACGGAAGAATATGATTCACGTATCCGACCACTAATATATGGGATAAAGGCTTTGTTGTTGTTCTTTTGTTATTTAAATCAGTTAACACGATCTGCTTTTCTCCCAAGAAAAGAAGAAGAAAATCAGCTATTAGCATTAGAACCAGAATGCACATCAGAGGATCCATATTAGATTTTCGCAATTTTAGCTATCTACTCCTACTTCTATGTAACATCTTTCTTTTTCTTTTAAAAAATCAGGTCAGGTATTTTTCATGGTCCATAAGTTTTATTCATGCTTACCTGACTTGTATGTCAAAATATGCATCAGGCTTATCTGCTGAGGCTTATGGCCTTGGAGAAACAACCCACTTTCCATCGTGTTGCTGTTCGCTGCATGTGCGACTTATTAATTGCCATCCCGCACTTCAACTTTCGTGAGAGCCTATTAGCCAACGTTGTCAAGAATTTGAACTCCTCTGATGATGTCGTAAGGTTGTTACATATCCCCTCATGATGCATTTGATTTCATATTTACGTATTGCTCACGTGATAGTATTTATACTGCTAAAGTGCTCATTGACTCTGAATTTACATGATGATAGTACACTGATGTTGTATTCACGAGTTATTTATGTGAACATTCTTCTAAATGTGTTTTGAGAACAGTAACTGGATTGTTTTCTTGAGATGCTTTGTCCATAAATGCTAATATCTGATTCTTAGCCATGGTCAAGTGGTAGTTTCAGATTTTGATGATTGATAAAGAACAAAACATTATCATTTGTTCTATTCGTTTGACATAATCATAGAGGTTTACTCCTTTCTTGTAGGAAGCACTGCCGTGAAGCTATTAAATCAACTTTTGTCAACGAGGGGAAGCATAGGGGGGAAGCAACTCTGGAAGCTGTTCGCTTGATTGCAGATCAAGTGAAAGTCCATGATTGCCAGCTTCATCCTGATAGTTTAAATGTATGCATAGCTTGAGTTCCGTTTCTCTTTAATATACCAGTGATCTTTGACCACAAATTTTCACTATGCATTTTCCCTTCACAAGATTGCACTTAAGCCTCTTGTGCTTAATCTGTTCATAATATTCTCCTGGCACTTCTATGTTTTGTTAGGTCTTTTTGTCCTTGAGGTTTGATGAAGATCTTGGGAAGAAGTCTGAACCTACAGAAAATGAAAAAATCAAAGGCAAGAAAAAAAGACAGTGGAGGAAGGAGGAACCCTATCAATCAAATGACAATGAATTTAAGAAAAGCAAGCAGGAATTGTTGGCTAAAACAAGAGAAGAGGTACTTCTTGGTGCTTGCTTCGTCCGTTACTCATTTTATTGTCATGTGCCGTGTTTAGTTTTAGCTTTTTTATAGGTCAGTGCAGATTTTAAGTCAGTTTCATTTGCTCCTGACCCGGAGGAGCGAAGAGGAATGCAGTCTGCAACACTAGCTGCTGTTTTTGAGACATACTTCCGCGTTTTAAAGCGTTCTGTGGATCCATATGGCCTGAGGTGTGCTTTATACTGTAAAAATATTCAACTTTTTTATAGTAATAGTTAAGATGCACGTGTAATGCATGTGGTTGAATATCATGATTATTTAAATTGATAAAAATAGATTAAAAATAAAAAATAAAGCTTTTTGTAAGAATGATCATCAACTCAATAATCTCTCTCAAATAAAATATTATCATTATTTTTTTAACCTAGACTGTGGCCACATGATCTATTATTTATGAGTTATAAACACATTAATCTAGTACAACATCTCTGTTTATTAGTATCTTGAAGTTTTCAAAAGATAGGTGATCATTCAATTCACAAAGGAATTTTACATATAAATTTACCTGTAGTATGTCCATTAAACTTTTAGTTGTGGTTTGACTCATATTCACATTAACTTTTAGTTGTGGTTTTATTCATATTTACATTATCTAATGTTCTCATTTAATTTTATAGCTCATTCTCTGTATCATAGAAGTAAAACTGAAAGTATGAAGAATTATTTTCTTGCGAAATTAAAGCAGAAGAATATGATATATTTTGTCATGTGCTTTAAATATAAATTTCTTTTCTTTGATGTAAGATCCCTATTAAATCTTACCCCAAACGATGTGAATGAAAAATGCTATTGTAACTCACTTGCCAAGGGCAATTGTATTGTATATAGGACATAACTCATCTGGAATATTCATATTTGTTAAGTGGATTTTGCTCGTATTCAAACTTTTTAGCTTTATAAAAGACACAAAAATTTGGAATGCATAGCTTATATATTATAAAGAACATATTGGTTCATGAAGAATTTTCCCTAATAATGATAATATTACAATGATATATGACCCATTCAGTATTAAATCAATTTTCCCTAATAACGATAATATTACAAAAATTTGGAATACATATTGGTTCATGAAGAATTTTCCCATTCAGTATTAAATCAATTTTATTATACAAGATTATATGACCCTTTTAATAAATTATAAAGTATATATATGAAAACCTCGATGTTTATAGCCAGTAGTTGGGCTTCACAAAATAGGTTTAACTTTACATTGTAGTTTGCTATTTATAGTATTATTGGCAATATTATTACCTTTCATCTTTATCTTATTATTCATGTTTTTCTGATATAAGTTCTTTTAATTACTCAATTGGCTATATTTAGTTTTTATAATATCAGATGTTAGAATATTCTCTTATGTTTAAAAAGTGTAGACATGATTTTCTTAAAAAATATATACAAATAGTAGCAATAGTATATATTTCAGTTCAACTCAAATATTAGCTTGAAGCCATTTAGAGTGAGGTCCTTTCTATGTTAGAATGGTGATATAGTGATTACACAGTTCAAAAGTCAAAGAAGAAATTCCTATAAAGGAAAAGTAATTTAATATGTCAAATTCAACAAATAATTTATAAAATATACATGAGTAGTGCAGATAGCTATAGAAAGTAAGGTATATATTTTCACGAAAATTTCATAGTGAGTGACCAACTATAATCATCCTATTTTAAGCATAAATAATTATTATTTTAGTTACTAATTTGATACGTGTAACTATGGAATAAGTCTCAAGCAAAAAATAAGAATTGAGATTGTATTATCCTGTTGGTAAATAAATAATTTTATTAGAGCTCCTCTTTATATTAAATTTAAAAATAATAAATTTAAATTATTAAGCACCAAATATTAGCTCATGTGAGAAAGTAAAGTAATTTATGGTCTATATACATATATAATCAATCAATCAAACGTATTAAAATTATGATGACCACAATCAAAATTATATGATGGGTTCACATTAAATACAATTTATAAAAAATATCACATTAAAGTCAAAATCTTTTTAATCACTATATAGATTGTTTGAAATTTTTTGCATATATAAACCATACTGCTTAGGAATAGTGATGTGCACGCTTAATTATGACCTAATAATCTTAAGAACGACTTACTCTTCAATATCATCATCAAGTGACGTATCTATACATTACACTCAAAACACAATAAAAATTTAGAAAACTACAAAATAAAAACCCTCAAGTTTTAAAAATTATAAAAGAACACCATAAAATTTTATAATTTACAAATACACAAAACTATTAAACATTACATTAAAATCAAGGAATTACAAAAGATCATTGAAAAATTTTAAACTTTGGAGGGATAATTTGCAATGTACTAAACTTAAGGGTATTTTTTGTAAATTTTAAATTTGATAGATTTTCAATTAGTTATGTTCTTTTTAAAAAAGTTATGGGTAATATTGACCATGAAAGGTTTTTTCTAAACCTATATTTTTAAAGGGTGTATGATATTTTTTGTAAAATTTTAATTTTCTAGAGGTTAGTAATTTTGCATATTCATTTTAGTGTCTACATATTAGAAATTCTCATTGTGTTTTTTTAATTATGAATTTTAGGGGTTTTTTGTAAATTTTTTAACTTATAGGCCTCTTCTACATATTATAAGTTGTTTACAAACTATTTATAATTCTTGGGCTTTCAATTTACTAATGAGTTTGAAATTTTCAGGTTGTTTTTTATAAATTTTAAAATTTAAGGGTTTTTTGTAATTTTTAAAACTTTAAGGGTGTTTTCTATAAATTATAAATTATAAATTATTTAGGGGATCTTTTTAATTCCTATATTCTCAATGTACTGTTAGGTAGGAAATTATTAGGATTTTTATAAATTTTACAATTTTGAGGGTTCTATTTTGCAATTTGTAAAAAGTTCAAAGTGTTTATTACAAATTCCATAAATTTTCGGGGGTTGTTGGTGTTATTTGTAGGTTTTTAATGTGTTTATAGGTTTGAAATTATTACGGTGTTTTTTTATAAATTTTGAATTTTTAGAGGTGTTTTTACAATTTTTAAAACTTACAAGATATTTTCTACAAAGTCAAAAAACTTTCAGTTTTTAGCTAGCACATGTTTTTCAGATTTCTCACTGAATTGAAATAAGTAAAATTTATATTTTTCAAGATGTTTTAATAAAAATTTGAATTTGTAGGAGTGTTTTTGCAATTTAAAAATCTTGGAGGATATTTTTGACAAAGTCCAAACACTTTTAGGTGCTGGCTAACACATGTTTTTAAGATTTCTCTGCGAACTGAAATAAGTAAATGATTTGAATTATATCAAACGTATCTTTTTTATCCAATAATATGTTAAAGTCTCATTATTAATAGGATAAATCATTTAGTTACCAATTTAAAGAAGATAGGATAATTAGAATAAATTAGGATAACAATGTAACATTAAAAAAAAGTTAAGGGTAATATTGTCCATGGAAAGATTTTCCCGAACTCAAGTATGATAAAATGAGCTATTTAATATTTTTCTTGTATGCTTGGAGAAGCATTATTTTGAATGACACCAACTGAACATGAATCATGTCATAAATATATATAACGTTGTCGCATTTTGCAACCATGAGTTGGATGGAGTTGTTACTTTATCATATCAATTAATCTTATTTTATTACCTTTCAGGTCTTCAACAAATTCATTTTCCGGGTCTGGTGGATTTGGGGATAATCCCTTACTTGGTCCTTGCTTGAATGGCTTGGCGAAGTTTTCACATTTGATTGATGTTGACTTTATGGGTGATTTAATGGGGTGTCTCAAAAAGCTCGCGGGATATAATGGATCATCTTCTGAAAACAAATTTTCAGTTTCTGAACGCCTCCAATGCTGTATAGTGGCATTCAAAGTGATGAGGACTAATCTGGATGCATTGACAGTAGATCTGCACGAGTTTTTTGTGCAGTTATACAATCTTCTGCCTGAGTATAGACCTGACAGGTTTGTATCATAGCCTCATGATTTGACTTATTCAAAATCAGTTTAGAAGCTACAAAATGCTAATCAATGGATTTATTTATAGTACCTCTAATGGCCAGCAGCTAATACATCCTTAGCAGTATTACCGGTGTTATTCTTTCGCTTGAAAAAAGAATGAAATACTTTTTGTTCATTGTGCTGAAATGCTTGAAAGTGTAGGCGTTGGAAAGGAAACAATGGTTCATGTTTGTTTTTCTCTTCAACCCTAATAAATGCTGTTTTTCGGTTCCATATCATGATTTTGTATCACTTTCTTGTATTATGCATATTTAAGGGATAAATTATCTTGCAAGCAGAGATCGGGGGGAAGTATTGGCTGAGGCTTTGAAGACCATGCTGTGGGAAGGAAGACAACAGGATATGCAGAGGGCAGCTGCGTTTATAAAACGTCTAGCTACTTTCTCTTTGAGTTTCGGATCTCCAGAGGCTATGGCAGGTAGCTTCTTCTTCTAAGTATTTGCTCCCTTTTCTTATTTGTGCTGCTCTCCTGACTATATCAACATTTCCATTAGTTTACTGTTTATTCTCTCTAATTACATAATAGGGGGAAGATTGAAATTGGTGTATTTGGGATGATAAGACTTGATTTCATAATTATTTTGTTTGAGAAAAAGCGATATTTTATAGGTAGAAAGAGATAGGTGCCTTGGTGGTGACAAGGGATGTTTGTCACATGTTTTGAAACTTGAATTTTATGTTTGGAGCTTGTTGGGATGTGCTATGAATAAATTATCAACACCATATAAAAGTTGATGAATTTAAAAAAATAGGATGTTAGAGGAATGAGGAACAAGAGAGCCAGTGAAAAATGGACCTTGAAGTCTCAGAAGGATCCAGTATCAAGTTCCATTGTAACATTTGTTATGAAAGAATTTCCTTTATACATTCCAGTAACTGAATGCATGCAATGATGGTGCTAGTAATGAAAATCTGGAATGTAGTCATTGTCCATCTTCATGCTTTCTGAAGATACTGAGTATAGGTTACTGGTTAGAAGTTAGAATTATCTGTTTCTCTATTTGATATATTATCAGATTGTAACTCCCTGTGAGTTTTTACTTTTATTTTTACTTTTTCTTTTTAGGATCATACAAATTATTTTCTCAACACGTTCATGTGCCAACTATGTTACCTGGGTACATCTAATACGGAGCCGTACCCCTACCCAACACTTGTCGTACCCGTACCCTTACCCGACACTTGTTTGACACTCCTTAGATATATGCATATATTTATTCAGACCGGTACTCAATCATACAATGCATGTTAATTTAAGACACATCATATACTACTTGTGTACATATTTAGACATCCATATTTGTAACTTGTTGGTTAAGGGTTGAGTTTGTTTCAGCTTTAAGAATTACAATTTAAAAGGGTTGTTTATATTTATAGCTTAGAACTATGATCATATCCCATGAGTTTCAGCCGTGTCCCCGTAAGCTATCTTTTACAACTTTGCCGTGTTCCGCACCCTCATCCGTACCCGTATCCGTGCAACTTAGTGTGCCAACATAATTGGCTACAAGGTAACATGCACATAATCATTTTCCCTGTTGACTCCTTTTGTTGTTCTCGATATTACTATAATTCCCTATAGCAATATGTTTACATGCACATCATAATTAGGTTTCAATGTGACTCCTTTTCTTGTTCTTGACATGAATACAATTCTCTATCACAAGTCATTCCACGCTCATCACTGGTTCATGCATGGATTTGATGGAAACCCGTCAATACAAAGCGAAATCCCCCTTGTTCAGCACTGTCGTTTTGATATTATATTTTCCATTATTTCATTTTTTGATGTCTGAATTCAACAATCACACAAAAGTACACACACTTTGACTTCACATTAGAAAAGGCCGATAGGAACTCAGAATTAGATTTATTATTGTTGTTGTTGTTGTTGTTGTTGTTGTTGTTAATTTGCTCTTTCCAAATTTTGGGCTTACATCTTTTTTCTTTTTTGTTATAAGTGCTATTGGATGTTATTGCTATCATTTTTTTCCTCAATCTTTTGCGTTAAACACAATTGCAGCCCTGGTCACACTGAAGCATCTACTTCAAATGAATGCCAAGTGCAGATGTCTTTTGGAGAACGATGCTGGTGGAGGCTCCCTTTCTGGTTTAGTTGTGGTAAGAAAAAGATTTTCACTTTTTTAAGGATTGCAGATGCAGCCCCTTTATCATGAGCTTTTACCTACTTATCACTTTGTGCTAATTTTATTGGCACATACATCAACTGATTATGATTGTCAATGCTAGTTTTCTGCTAGATTTTAAACTTTCGTGGGAGAATCGCTTGGGAATGTTCTCAAAATTTTAAATCTGATAATTACATGCTAATAGAACAGAACATAGGAGATAAATAGCAGCACCCTCATAGTACATGAAGTTTGTCTGCAATTAACCCTTATTCCGATCATTTCTAATGCAATTGACCTCTGTTTTCATCATCTACTCTTATTCTCGATTACCAATGTTGCAATCTCCAGAGATATCAACCAGAAGCTTCAGATCCAAACCTAAGCGGTGCTTTTGCATCGGTCCTCTGGGAGCTGAGTCTTCTTTCCAAGCATTATAATCCCATAGTTTCATCAATGGCCTCTAGCATATCTACAATGGCAACCTCAAATCCCTCTCTGAATCAGACTCATCTCTCCAGTGCATCTCCTCTGCAAGCCTTTGAAGTATTCTCTATAGAGAAAGAGCTCTCCAGACCAATGGACAAAACTCCTCGTCCCTCAAATCGCAAGAGGAAAAGGGGGAAGAATCAAGATTTCATTGTTCTGAATCCTGATAGTATTAAGAATGTTGAGAGTTTGTTGAATGAGGATACAGTCAAGAGTAAGTTGGAAGAGCATTTTGAAGTGCTCAGAGATATCGACGAGAAGGAGAGATTAAGAAGCGAGCTGAATCGGACCTTGGCATCGTTAAACATGTATGAAGAGTACAAGCAACAGAAGGAAAAGAAGAAAGAGGAACCAAAGGTTGGCAAAGGTAAAAAGAGAGTAAAAGTTCTGTGATATTCCTTAATTTATGACGAGCCTTTAAATTTTGAGCTGTAACTTTATTCAATTTGGAATAGTAATGCACAGTTTTGTTATTCTGAGAGCAGCAGTATGCTGAAAAGACTCGTCTCCCTCCAGACAAATATTCAAAATGTTTATGAAAAGCTAACATAGCGTTTGCATATTTCTATACAGTAGTATTTCATGAGATTGAAATCTATGAAGGACTTCAATGGATGAATAATTGATGGGAAATAATGCTGCAACGGTAAATGCTGCGGTTAAGATTCTGTTTTCTTTGTCTGGTTAGCGACACGATACTTGGACAGTTAGAAAGGAAAGTATTACTTTCATTTTGTATCGCAAAATAAAGATTTACAATTGCAAAAAAAAGCACTTGAGTCAAAATAAAATGCATTCCTGGCAACAAAAGTTGCAAAACCAAATGCTTTTGTAAATAACCAAAGCATAGTACTTGCATGAAATACATCTTCTTCTATGACGAAAATACAGATATACAGAATTACAAACTACAGACGTTGAGCCTAACTTTCTGTTGCAAGCACTGAACGCAACGTATCTAATATTTTGCTGCATTTACAGTTGTTGCATACCAAATCAACCCTTCCCCCTCATGATTTCACCTTCGTCGATGCACAACGAACAACTGATCGAAAGTGCTCTAAGCTGCATGGGATCTTTAGGATCCCTCGCTGCTCATAACCAAACTCTTGAGCGGCCAAATCCAGCAAATTTGCGAGGCTCGGATGCTTCAAGAGCTTTGTTTTCACCAGCACTCTCTCTTCAACTCCTCTCCCTACAATCATCGGTACGTAGCCTCTCGGTGCTTCTTTGCCTATTTTCCTCCCCATTTTTCTTCAGTTTTTTGAGGAACTAAGTTTGAATTTGAATTATATAGGAATGTTGAAGGGTTTAGAGGGTTTTTGGCTTTTAGAATGATTAAGTGGACAATTTAGAGGGTTTGGCCTGCGTACATGATTGCTTTGTTAAGACTTTGTGATTTTGATAGCTACTTACATCAGAGCCTTGCATTATTGAGTGTTTTGTATTTACGTGTTGCCCTTTCTGAATTCAAAAGGTTGTGGCTGTTGTTTGATGATGATGTGCGAAGGACCGACTCATATTTTTGTGGATGTATATATTACACTCGTCATGACGTGTATAATTATTGTACAAAACTATGCGTATAGATGGGTAGCAGGCTACTTCAACACAAATAAGAAGTGTCAGGGATTGTATGATTGATCATTGATATGTAGAATTAAAAAAAAACAAAAAACAAAAAGGGGTAGAATGAAACTTGGCCAAATCACCTTTGAGATATTGAGAAATGACGATAGATGATATCCTTTAGACCATCAGCAGCAGAAGGGCAAATATTGCCCTCCACCTCAGCTTTTGTCCCCACCAATTCAATATTTGCTTCCCTCTTTTCTTTCAGCTCCACAACAGAAAAGCAAATATGTACTTTTTTACTTTATCTATACCCCCACCATATTTTATCTTTCATCCACATCACTCTATCATATATCCCACCATATTTATTCATTTTATATTCATATTTATTTATTTGACATATGTTTTATAAATAATATATAATTTTTAAAAATGGCATTAATTTTGCAATTAATAATATATAAATTTTTTAAATGACATTAATTTTAATTAAAAATTACTTAAAAAACCAACACAACACACGATATTATTAATCATCAAACCAACTTAACACGCATAAATTATTGAAACGTACCAGAAAAAAACACACTAAACATTAGATAATTAGAAAAAACTTTTAAATCTAATCGAGGGTCGTTCCAAATTTTTGCCAAATGTGCTCAACGAGATCCTTCTTCAACTGAATATGTTGGGCCCTATCACGAAGTTCGCCCCTAGTGTGAATGTCTGATTCGGATCGGCCTTGAACATGCACTTCAAACTCGGGTAACACTTGCGTTTTGAGGTTGCATATTCGAATTTTGGGGTTGGTTGGGAAAGTTGTAGTTCATGGGAAAATTAAAGTTTTGTGAAGGATCCATGAAGGAGGATGAAGATTCTAAAAAGGAATGAAAATAGGGTGTAAAAATCTCAGATTTTTTTGGGTGTCCAAATGACACAAACTTAGGCTCTATTTATAGAGCTTGAAAAATAAAAAATATTAATATAAAAATTAAAAATTAATTTTAATTAATTATGGGCCAAAATAATAAATTACAAAATAGGAGGATAAGAAAATCAGCTTCCCTCTCCAGATCAGATTGGCTCCCTCTTCTGGATTCCCTCCATCGTAAACTATCTGCTTGGAAAAGCAAACTTCTGTCCATCGGGGGTCGCCTCGTCCTCCTGAAATCAGTCCTCTCTTCCCTTCCAGTTTACTACATGTCCTTCTTCAAACTTTCTACTTGGGTCATCAAGCGCATTGATCGCATCAGGCGCAACTTCCTATGGGGTAAGACCCCAGACAATTCCAAAGGCAATAACCCTGTCAATTGGAGAACTGTCTGTTCCCCCATAGCCAGCGGAGGTCTGGGTGTGATCAACCTTCATCAATTCAACCGTGCCCTCCTCTCCAAATGGCTATGGCGCTACCTTGATACCTCTAGCTATGTAGGGAGGGTCCTCCAATCTATCTACTCCTTCCACCATCATAGCCCATCCCCCTCCAATCTCTGTTCTCATTTCTGGAAAGACGTCCACTCATGCTCTGACATCTTCTCCCCCTTCATATCATGGTCGCTTGGGAATGGCTTAACTGCATACTTTTGGGAAGACAAGTGGTCAGGAGCCAACTCTCTTGCTAGCCTCTTTCCCCAGGCATATGATTTAGCTTTCTCCAAATTCGTCCCCGTTGCATCTCAAGGGAGATTTCATGAGGGATCATGGGTCTGGCATCCTATCATTAGGCGTCCCAGGAATGTCGTTGCTAGGATCCAAGTGCAAGCTCTTCTGGACCATCTGTCCTCTCTCAACCTCGCTCCTTCACCCTCTGCAGTCTGCCCTGACAGCCCATCTTGGTTGCTATCAGCCTCAAAATCCTTCTCAGTTAATTCCCTTCGACGCTTCCTAGCAGATGGAGGTATGAGATCCAAACACCTCCCATCTATATGGAACAACTTTCTGCCCAGTAAAGTTCGGATTTTCTTCTGGCTCCTTAGCTCTCTTAGAATGAAGACCAAGGATAGACTAGCCTCTCAAGGGTGGCTAGCTGACTCCAGTTGCAGCTACTGTCCAGAACAAGAATCTCACGACCACCTGTTCTCCTCTTGCATCCGGACTCAAGTTATCTGGTCACCCTTCCTCCTTAAGTTAGGCATTGCCTCCCTCCCTGCCAGCACTTCCAAGTGTCTAGATCTTTGTTCAGACCCTACTGTCCACGCCTCCACCCGCCTCTTATGGAGTGTCTGCTTTCCTACCATCAGCTGGGTTCTGTGGCATGATCGCAACAATTTGATCTTCTGCAATAGCTCCTCTTCGCCTCATAGCATTATTAAGAAGTCTGTTAACTTCATTCTTCTCTGGGCAGGGGCCTCCAACTCCAAGATATCGCTCGAGATCAAGAAGCTCATTCAAGACGTAGGTCTCTCAGATATCCTTGAATCGAGCGAGGACAGCAACTCGATGCCTTGAGCCGCTTCCCCTCAAGCCGGTTCCTGCTCTTATCGTTGTGGGTTATTTTTGTGCAGCGGATAGCATCCTAGTTTTTTGTTTAGAGTGATAAACACTGTACATTTCTGGTTGAATTTTGTAAACTCTCTTTTTGACATCCACTACTGATTTGGCCTTGTTCTCCACCTCGGAGCAGCTGCCTGAATCAGTAGTTGATATCATTTTTGTGCTTCATCCCACCTTGGGCTTCAGTAATATATTGATAGGGAAATCCCTATTTTCACTCAAAAAAAAAAAAGAAAATCATCTCGACCAATCACGTTGCGCCACGTCAGCGGCTGCTGGGCCTTGAAGTCATTTGGGGGTAGATCCATTCTCTTTTTATTTTTTTTTAAATTTTGTTTACAGGTGTTGGGGCCCACAAAATCAGAATTGCCCATGGGCAAATTTTGCTCTCCATTTCCTTCTCTCTCCATTTGCTTTCTAATTTGCTTCACTGCTGCAACACATATTTTCACATTTGCTTCACTGCTGCACATGGTCTTATTAAATAAAGGTTAAATTTTTAAAATAGACCCATTTTAATATTTATTCACCAAAATCAATACTCCCTAATTAAATTTATTTATAAAAGTCAATCCAGTTTTAGCAATATCGGTACCGTTGGCCGGGGCTACGCCGATTTAACAAACAACACGGTATACTAATTACCTGAGATTGATAAGTAAAGATAATCAAGTTCAAAATAGCCTTGGTTGACAACCACTACTATTTGTGAACTGGGTTCTAAGTAGACGTGTTTGTCAAGCACCGTTATTTTGAACTATAATCTACGATTAGGCTGGGTGGTTGCCCCGTGTAACGAGTACACCGTGTTTTTTTTTAAACCGATCCAGTTTCGGACAACTAGGTTCTAAATAGGTACATCCTTAAAATTCATGTAGTGGTTCATGGAGTGCGTCTGCAATTAGTTAAAATCAAGCATTACGTGTAACGGTGTGAGTACTCATTCTAGCTTACTCCAAAACGATTCTTCTGTTTATATGTTCCTCTCAATTTTACTTATTTGGAACTTCAACACAAACCTTAGTAAACTTAGTATTTTTTTCAAAAATATCAAATTTATATATTAAATGATTCTTCTATCAAATTTATATATTAATCTGAAACTTAGTAGCTCACCTCAACGATAACTACTCTGATTGAGTTTTTATAACGTTGAAGCTTGATGAATGCGCGTATACACGCACGCCTAAGAAAACAATTTTAATATGGCCGAAGTATCATTATTGGAAATAGTCATTAATGGAAATGGTCAATTTGTATGCGAGACCCTTTTGGCTCTCATTTTAAAATTGAACCGAAGTATCATTATTAACAGGGACAGCAGACCAATAAATAAATAAAAACTCTGCGAGTACTTGGCTGAAGTTCAAAAAATTGAAGTCAGATAATAATGTATTAAAATAAGCAAGCCAAGTAATTTCGTTGAGTTTTTATAACACCGGAGCATGATGAATGCGTGTATACACACACACACCTCAGAAATACAACAAGAAAATCATCTAATGTTGTTGCCGCCAATGCTTACAACTTTAGGTGAAGTAGGACATTAATAATAATCAATGGACATGGTCAATTATTATAGTTGGTTCTCATTTTATTGAAGGAAACATCATTAATTTTTTACTTATTAAGAAGAACCTTTATTTCATGAACAGAATAGGGTTAATAGTACTCTCTACCTCATTGAACAAAATGCAGTTAAATTTACTCCTCAAAATGATGAATGCTTTTTGGGTCACCGGTCCAATCATATTTAACCATCTATTTATCTTACTCTATCTGGGAATGCTTTTGGGAGGTAACTACACAACTAGCGTTTCTGACAATAAAATATCACACTACATTAAATGTGCCCAAATCAAATTAGGACATGGAACAAATTGAGTAGAAATCTTCTTCTCATTCTTTTCCCTTTCAAGATACTAACAAAAATCTAAAAAAAAAAAAAAAAAATCTTCGGAGAAGAAATCTTCTTCTTTATTATTTATTACTAAAGGAGGAAAAAAACATCTAATGAATAGTAAATTTCAAAAATAATCTAAAAATAGTTCCAATAACCACCGTCTAACGCTCAATCTCACAGCAGTTATCGCCCCCCCCCCCCTGAACCGATGAAGAACTGCCCAAAACTAATTAGTATCTTCTCTATGCACAACTCTCTCTCTCTCTCATTCCCCATTTTCACATAGATCAGCGATCTCAACGGCCGATTAATCTCTCATCGGCTGGCGACCTTAACGGCGATATCATCCATCTAAACGAACAAGGAGAACAAGGACCGCAGAAACCCTATATTTCGTTATTACGACCTCGATTGATTTCAGATTCGAGATCGGATGAAGATGATGACGCGTTCGAATCTCTCGGAGCAATTGAGGGAGTATCAGATCAGATCCAAGTATGATTGGGCTTCTGTTTCCTTCTTCTCTTCTACGTCTAGCGTCTGGTCGACGAGGTGACTCAATTTCTGTTTTGTGGCTAGGGTTTGATTTTGATCGTATCTGATTGTTCTCCTTTTTCTTTGTTTACAGAAATCTTTTGAAATTACACATGCTATGCTGAAAATTTGACAGAGAATATGAGAATTCAACAAAGTTCAAGGTGAATTTTTTGTTCATGATGTGTTGTAAATTTTAATTTTTTGGCGAAAGTACATCCCTTACCTTCATCAAACATTTCAGTTTCGACTAGATGCATTGATTCCCACTTTAATAAGTGGGAAGTCAATTCATGTTAAGATGCATTGAACGTGAGCACCTTTTAAAATCAAGTGTTAATTTTCATGTAAAAATTTAGTGCTAAATTTATTCAGTATTTTTATGCCCTTCAGGTAATGAGCTTTTACGCAACAGCTGAACATGAAAAGGAAAGGCTACATTATTTTGCTTCTCCTGAAGACAAAGATGACTTATATCAGTACAATCATAAGGAGCGAAGAACCGTTCTAGAGGTGGGTTGTTCTGGAATTTTAACCTTTTCTTGATGTTCTGGTCCCCGAGTTCAGATAGAAATGCTGAAATAACTATTTAGATGTAAATTCTCTGAGACCAGATTGGTAAATAACATCATAATTTATGAAATAGAAAAGTTTGCTGTACAAATTTCCTCTATAGTCTTTGTCTAGGAGGAACTAATTAGGCATATTTGCAGGTTCTCTACGACTTTCCATCTGTTCAACTGCCATTTGAATGGTTAGTGCAACTGGTTCCTCCTCTTAAAACAAGGGCATTTTCAATCTCCTCTTCTCCTTTAGCTCACCCAAACCAAGTGCACTTGACTGTGAACAAAGTAACATGGAAAAATCCTTATGGGAGGCCGCGACATGGTCTTTGCTCAACATGGGTAGCTGGACTTTATCCTTATAATAGCCAAGGTATATGGCCAATTTCTTTGATTCTTATTCTCCTCCTCAGTTTCCGGCGTCAACGCAAAACATTTGATTCTTATTCTCAGCCTTATACTAACTTCTTCTGCATCGAACATGTATTCGCAGATTGCTTATAACTACAGATCCCTCGAACAGGTATATCCTCTGATTGCTAATTGGTATAGTTTTTGTTGTATTTATAAAGATATCATCAAATTTTATACTAACTTTGCACTTAATTAATGATAATTCATGTTAATTATAGTTTTATTGTAGGGATGAGCTAGCTATGATCGGCCATTGTCGTCGAGTAAATCAAGATGCGATCACTACTATAGGTAGCCTTTTAGTTTTTTCATATTTAAAGATTCTCTTAAAGTTATGATATGTTGATTTGTTGATATTTTATTTTAGTTTTAGGGAAATCATATTGATGTGGTTATAGGATTTGATTCAATCAGACCGTACAAACGAGAAAAACTTGCTAGCGATAAGATTTGAACCTCATGCAGTCAAATACTTGATTAGGGCTTATTTTTGTTGTTCATGTTTGATTTAGATCAAAAAATTTCTATTCATGTTTGGTTATATAATTGGAAATTTTATTTCTCTTTTTATATTTAGATTTTAGATAAATATTCTCACACATTTATGCGCTAAAAAAATTGGCCTTTATTGTGCTATTTCGATTTCAGTTTTGAGTAGTTATTTGACCTTTAAAAATTTGGTTAATGAAGTAGTTATCGAATCGAACTTGCTCGAATATCTAGACGAATAATAACCAAATTGTTTATTAATTAGTCGGTTTACTTCCACCACTATACTTCATATCTAAAGCAGAATACTTTATTTTGATAACATTTTAAATATTTACAGAAAATCTTTTAGGATCCGTGTTTCGCACGGGTTTAAATACTAGTATGTTTGAAAAATAAAATGGTCCCTTATGAATTTTTCTGTTGACATGACTGAGGATAGTTTAGATAGTCTATTCGAAACATGAATATTGTTAATAATATATTCAATAGTTTATATAGAGTAAAGCTTAAGAAGAATAAAAATCCTATATCACAAATATCCTTATAAAAGCAGAGTGATTTAAAATTTGGCTTTTTTTTCTAAAACCCATAAAATTTATGTCATTTTGGTGAAAATTAATTAAAGGGGAAAAAGGGCAAAAAGCCTTGGTAACCGGCTGAGCCGGTCATTATTCAAAAGCAAAGAGAGATGGAGCCGGAGAGTCGGTCCCTTGAAGTTCCCTGTAAGAGAGCGCGTCGATTAAAATTAGAGGGTATGAAAAGAGTAAGGTTTTAATTTTTTTTCCCCAAGGATTTACAATAAAATTTCTCTCTTTCTCCATTGATTGATCTCGACGATGAACGCCAGCAAACTAATTGAAATCGATTCGCCCGAACTCAAATTCCCATGTAAGTTCGCCTTTGATGTCGATCGACTTTAGGGTTTATAGTTTGTTTTAATTTCGTGGTTTTGGTTTGATCAGTCGAATTAAACAAGGTGATGTCATGTTCTATTTTGTTATCCAACAAAACCAATGACCACGTCGCCTTTAAGGTATAATTCTCATTGAAATTTCTTGTTGGATTCAAAAAATGGCGTAAAATGAAAAATAAATTAAAAAATGTTTGATATTTTTGCGCTGGACAAATTTTCAAAACCAATCCATTTAGAAACTTAATTGCAAAAATCGACCCATTTCGAATTTAATTGTCAAAATCGACCCAGTTTCAGCCAGTTGGGTTAAAGTGTGGGTCGATTTTTGCGAAATAATTTACGAAACTTCACGGGACTTCAAGTCCTGTGAAGTTTAAGTGTGTTGTTAAACTTTACGGGACTTCAAATCCCGTGAAGTTTTTCATGGGACTTCAAGTCCCGTGAACTTTCGTAACTCTTTTTAATCAAAATCGACCCAGTTTCAGCCAGTCCCAGTTTCAGCCAACTGGCTGAAACTGGATCGATTTTGATAATTAAGTTACAAATAAGTCGTTTTTTGTAATTAAAATTCTAGATAGGTTGGTTTTGAAATTTTGTCCTTTTGCGTTTTGTATTGGCTTGATTTAGGTTTACGCTACCATCACGAAGAACTACTGCGTTCAGCCCAACAGAGGGATCCTTTTACCTGAATCAAGATGCAAAGTCGTTGGTAGTTTCTTTTGCAATTTTGTAAAGGTCTTCTTTATTATTTTTTTTCACACATATTTCTACATTTCGCGTAGTTTAATCATCTGAGTTGTTTGGTTATAGTTAAGATGCGAGCGCAAACGGAGCCACCACTTGACATGCAATGCAAAGACAAATTTCTTATCCAGAGTGCTGTCACCTTTGCACGAGCCACCGCGGAAGACATACACCTGAAATGGTAATTCAATCAAGTGATATAGCTATAAGTTTGTATTAATACGGGGGTATGAGGTATCTAAAATGACTATTAGCTTATTTGTTTTTTTTTTTGAATTAGGATTGCGAAGGAAAGTGCCTAGTTTATTAATTAAAGTTAGGCCTGATGCAAAATTTGGTTTCATGTGGGTTGCTAATGAGATCATGCAATGCTCACTCTCGATCTTGATTGGGGTTTATGCATGATTGTGGATTTTCTTTGCCTCAGAAAGATGTTTGTAGGTATCTAAATTGCATAATGTTGCCCGAAATTGGGTTTTGTTATATATAGATTGTGGATTAGAATGCCTAAATGGAAAAAGTGGGGTTACATATTCTTTCTTCAGGCCATAAACTTTGGGATCCACTAATGAATGTAAATTTTGTCTAGTTTTGCGAAAGAAGCTTGACGGCTTTTATTGAATCTAGAGTTCAAGGATCTGATGCGTGCAATTTTGTTTTCTTCAGTTTACTAAAGAGTCAGATAATACTGTGGATGAGGTCAAATTGCAAGTTGTTTATGTGTCACAGCCGAGCTACTTGAAAATCAACCAGTCCGTACTCACATTCCCATGTAATTGTTCTTTCCGTTTGTCGCTTTGTTCAATTTCCTTCTGATCTCAATAAATTTTAGTGTTTTCTTCTTGTTCTACTCTTTGTTTATTCATTTAGTTTCATGGTTTTGGTTTGACCAGTCGAATGAAAGAAGCAGATCTCATGCTCTTATCTTGTTATCCAACAAGAGTGATGACTATATTGCCTTTAAGGTAATTCTCATTGATTCTTTAGTTAGAATAAAAAGAGATATTAACAAGTGGGAAAATTTTTGATATTTTTGTGTTCTTTTTCGGCTTGATTAAGGTTATGACAACCAACCGAAAGAAGTACTGCATTTGGCCCGACTCAGAGATCCTCTCGCCTCGATCGACATGCGAAGTCACTTGTATTTTTTTTTTTTGCAATTTATAAAGTTTTCTCCTTCGTTTTATATATCCCTTTGTTGAACATTGATCACCTAAGTTTTTTGGTCATAGTTACGATGCAAGCTCAAAGTGAGGCGCCAACGGACATGCGATGCAAAGACAAATTTCTTATTCAGAGCATCGTTACCGATTTGGAAGCTACTGTGAAGGACATTCCATGTGAAATGGTAATTTAGTCAAATATACAGTGAAATTTGTTTTAATTTGGATCGAGGGGTATTTTCTTTGAAATTGAAATAACTGGAAACTTAACGCATGCCGTTTTGAGTGTTTGCTTGTTTATTTTGAGTTTTAAGATTTTGAACCAGTTTGTACATTTGGCGCCTGTTTGTTTGCTCAAAGGACTTTTGGACTCTTTGGTTATTTTGAATTAAGATTGATAATTAAACCGTCTACAACAACAACAACAACAACCAAGCCTTTATCCCAAAAGTTTGGGCCGGCTACATGAATATTATTTTTCCATTTCATTCTGTTATGGGTCATCTCCTCCGTTAAGTTAGTCTTAATTATATCCTTCTTAATTGCTTTTAGTTAAGTTATTCTAGGTTTACCTCTAAATCTCCTAGCCCCATTAACTCTTAATATTATCATTTTTCCTAATCGGTACACTAAAGGGTCTTCGTTATACATGACCAAACCATCTTAATTTATTCTCTCTCATTTATTCTCAATAGGCGCAACCTCTAATTTACTATGGATGCACTCATATCTTATCCTATCTTTTAATGTATACCTACAAGATCATCACAACATTCTCATTTCTGCTAGACTCATTTTTTAAACATGTTATTTTTTAATTGCCCACTCATAAATCATAGTTGGTCTTATAACCGTCCTATAGAATTTTCTC
>BQKN01061482.1:2922-21885 GCA_022839385.1 Asparagus kiusianus | reverse complement strand
TCTCGAGCTGTATACGGGAGCTTATAGGCATTTTTAGACGCCTACAGTAGGTAGTGGAGATCAATGCAGCTTCACATTATCCAGATAGTACTGTATCTATTAGAGTGCCGACTGAGGTGACGCCAGACGAGCACAGCGATGATGAGGAGGATACGAGTACAAATGTGTATGATCAGGGACTGACGACTCAGGTTCAGGATTCTATTACGGTTCGGAGACAGAAGAGAGATCGATATACGAATGCCAGCATGGTATACCGACATAGTAGTTGCGTATATACTTCCGGTGGAGAGTATTGATGAGTTGGTGCCTACTACATTCAGAAAGGCTGAGCAGAGTTCGAAGGCTGATTCGTGATAGGTGGCTATGTAGGAGGAGATGAAGTCTCTTCACAAGAATAATACGTGGGAGCTTTTTGAGCTTCTAAAGGGGCGTAAGACAATTGGTTGCAAGTGGGTATACATGAAGAAGGAGGGCATTGAAGGCACTCCAGTGAGGTTCAATGTTAGGTTGGTTGCGAAGAGCTATGTACAGGAGGAAGATATTGATTATAATGAGGTTTTCTCTCTAGTAGTGAAGCACTCTTCGATTCGAATTTTACTAGCTTTGGTGGCACAATATGTACTAGAGTTAGATCAGTTGGATGTGAAGACGATATTTTTTCATGGTGATCTTGATGAAGAGATATATACGACTCAGCCATTGGAATTCCGAGCTACAGGGAAGGAAAACCTGGTTCGCAGGTTGAAGAAATCGCTATACGGTTTGAAGCAGTCTCCTCGACTGTGGTATAGGCGATTCAATAGATTTTGTTGGGTCGTTTTGTTTTGATGATGATTAATAAATAATTTATAACTAATGTTGTTTGTCTAGTATTTGTATTTTGTATTTATTCTAGGCAAACAACATGTTGGAGGATGGATGGAATTGAACTTCAACGATCATATCCAATGGAGATTGGCGGAATAGTGGAGTGAAGTATTGCAATTCATGTTAAAGATTCAAGTTCAAGCTTCATCCACAAGTTTACCAAGTCGTGCTTATTGAAGACCTTCATCAAGCTTGGGTATATTTAATTTAGGTTTTTATATTATGTGTGTTAGTACTTTAAGCTAAATTATATACACACATACACGTTTTGGTTTTTGTATATATATACATATATGTTTTGGTTTAGCTATATAGATGTGAAACAATAGTTATATTCATGTACACTTTCATGTTTCATATTCTATTGTATTTGGAAAAATATTGTGTTTTTGGTTTATAGACTTAACAACTATAGTTTATACTTTTTATCAAGTCTATAAAATCATTTTACATAGTTTTAAATTTTGGTTTATGTCAAAACATCAAATTTCATGCCTATCAAGTTTTCATGTTTTGGACATTTTTGTAAAATGAAGAGATTTCTTATTTGGGAGGTGTTTTTTGAAAACCAGTTTTTATAACATGTGTATTATCATATCCACAATCATTTCTTAAAGTTTTACATTTTTCTGATTTTATTTGCTATTTTTTAAAGAGGTTTGAAAATCGGATTTTCTGTTTAAATCAGGCTGATACAGTGTTATCAGTCGACTGATGACTGTTGTTTTGGTCAAAAGTTGCTTTCATTGCCAACGAACTCATTACAACCGTTTATCGATTACAAGTTCGAAGAAAAAAAGTCGATCTTTTTATAAGATCTTCTTATAATGAAAAATAAAAATTACAACTTTATCAAATAAAACGCATATGACGTTTATCACCCGCTGCTTTGCGTGAGATCTTTGCCTGTGCCGGGGACGCGTTAGTCCGTGGACCGTTGCGGATCAGATCCGGCTGACAAGTATGATTATGCTCTTGTTTCACGAAGGAAACAATCGCAGCAGTGACAATCACGACCAAGCGAGATTGTGGCTCTTCTCGATATCAAAACAAAGTTTGATCTGGAGGAAAGAGGGGGAGAGAATCTCAAATCTTTCAAAGGTTTTCTCTTTATGAAAAAGTTCACCAAGATCTGTCAATTCTCCTCTAAAATTTGTGGTCTACTGTTCAATTGGACAACACCTCGCCCTCAGATTTTCGATCCTTTTAAATGAGGACTCTGGGCTTCTATTTATAGGCTTTTGTCGCCACGTCTTCTGATCAGATCAAGTGTTTTGACATCATCTGCAGTTGATAACCGCCCAGGTGCCCATAAGGATAGCTTCATAACAGTTGGGGAGGTCCTGAGACATAAGAATTCTAATATAACATCGAACTCCGTGTTTTGGGAGGTTTGGGAGGCCCAGATAGTCGTGGTGACTCGGAGCTGTGCGAGTCACCATTTGGTGACTCGGAGCCGTGCGAGTCTCCTGGCCAGTTGTTATGTCTTTTTGACTTTTTTGGCTGTTTGCATTTCCTTTGGTTCGCTTGCTTTCCCCTTTACGCGTGTTTCGTCAATTTGTTGACTTGTGTGCTTTTATCGATTTGCTTCATGTGTTTCATCATCGTCAGACAAACTTCTTTGACTTGGATGATGTCATTCATTATGTTCTTTTTGTTTTGAACTGCGTGTGGGATTCCATAGGTAATTTTTGACGCCTACAGATACCCCCTCCAATGTGTTTCAGTCTCGTTTCTTTTATAGAAGAGCCTGGAATACTTTGGACACGATAGGTCCAACCTTCAATCGGTATGATAAGACCTGTAATTGGTTTTCGCTCTCAACTTCTTCAGTCTTCAATGTACTTAGTATTTTGTCGAATAGATGAAGTTCTTTCGGTACTGCATTTATCGTCTGGCCGCTGTTGAAGTCTTGAACTGAGACTGGTGTGTAAGTTTCTGAACTCAGCTCACGCCATCGAGTTTACTTTGAACTGATCATCTTCGTCAGAATTCGTATCCGTAGTTTTGTTCTGGCGAAGCTATCGGTGCGTTGACCTGCGTTAACACAGTTTATACTCGTATGTTAACTGGAGTCTACATAGTTTAAACTCTTAAGGCATTTGAGTTAGGAGGACTAGTTTATACTCGTATACTCCTGGGAGTTTTGAGACGGTCCTAACTGTAGGAAGGTTTGATCGCTCGATTTGTGGACCTCTCGTTTATTAGAGGAATCGAGAGGGGGTTTTAGTTATGGTCCTAACTATAGGAAGGTTTGACCGGGTAGACAATAAGAGTGTGGGTACCAATCACAGTGGGAGTGTAGTGTTTATCATCGGGTTATCCCTAAGAATATAGGATTCTTCCGGGATCTTCCCGTTGCATGAATTATCCACCCCCAGCTTTCTTTGAAAAACCGAGTCTATTATTGCATTCGGTTGCATGATCGGGTTATCCTTAAGAATATTATGTGTAATACTCTTTAGGAACTTCCCGTCAAAGGTAGAAAACAATTTAGACTCGTATACCTATTAGAGTAGGCAGGGAGCAGTTTAACCTCATGTACCTGTTGGAGGTTTAAGAAGTTGTTTATACTCGTATACTTTTCGGAGTTAGGGTAAACAGTTTATACTCGTGTGCCCCGTTGGAGTATTGAGAAGCAGTTTATACTCGTATATTCTTCGGAGTGTCGGAAGGAGCAGTTTATACTCTTATACTCGTCGGAGTGACGGAAGGAGCAGTTTATACTCTTATACTTGTCGGAGTGTTCATTCGACTTAATTGAGCGTTATGACGTCGGCTTCAACCAAAGTTTGGATGTTATTCTTTAGAGCGAAGCAAGCCTTGGTGGGGTGAAGGATCTTCCTGTGGTACGCACAGTACTTTGGATCTAAAGTGTTGTCAGCTTCTTCCTGATTTGCGATAGGTGGTAGCTTGATCTTGTTGTTTTTAAGGAGGGACTCGAAAATAGCTGGAACATCTTGTCCTTGAAGGAGTACTCTTTTTGGAGTCTCAGATCCAAAGTCTTTTGCTGTCTTCGGGGTTGTTATTGTGATATCTGATTAACGTCAACAACTGCTGCGTGTGCCTTCCCCTTACCACGGGAGACGAAGCTTGAGATCGGAGGATTAGCCATTGGTTAGCTTCTCTCGGCTTGCTTTCTTCCGAGGAAGCGTTCGGCCTGCTTCCCGCGCACCTTCAACTCTTTCCAAGTCTTGGACGGTGCTACTCCCATAACTTTCAACACGTCCAAAGAGAGGTTGTTGTGACAGGTTTGGAGGATGAATTTCTCTATGACCGGATCTCGGTAATTCATCGCCTTATTCCGGAAGCGTTTGACGAAGTCGTCGACTGTCTCTTCGTATTCCTATTTCTCATCAAAGAGTGTCCTGATTGACATCTCGGCGTTATCATCAAAGAAGTGAGCAAGGAATAGGCTCTCTAGGTCTTCCCAACTATTGATACTTCCGGGCTTGAGACGGTGATACCAATCAAAGGTAGGTCCGCAAACGGTGCCAACGAATGACCGAACCATCAAGGCTTCATTGCCGGAAATCATACCCAAGTGGGATTTAAAAAAAATCAGATGTTGAGTGGACGAGCCCTTCTCGTCGAACAGCGTGAAGTTGATCAGGTTGAACTTGGCAGGATACGGGATCGACTCCTACTCTCTTGGGTAAGGACATGGAATGCCAGTCTTCTTCACCTCTTGAGCGGACATAGAGCATTAATTTTGCTCTTGAGGTCTTTTATCTTTTCGTCCTTGTCTGTATCATGCTTTGGACGATTTATGGGAGGAACAATGCGGCCACCCCCGGCATTATCATCTTTAGTGGGGCCACCCCTAGCGTTGTTATCTTTAGTGGGACCACTCCTAGCGTTCTGGTCAATGAGAGGGTTCATAGCATTGAGATGTTCATTCACATCTGAATCGCTACCTGCTTAGCTGACATTATTGCGACGACTGGATTCACCTATCTGATTCGACAAGGCTCGGATCTGTTAGTCGTGTATTTGTCTCATCTTCTGCATAGCCATTTCCATTTCGATTTTGAATGCTTGCTTCTGCTTGACTAGAGCATCCTCCACGATTTTGGCCACTTCCTCGGTGTTAATCATAAATAACTCGCGAGATTGTCTGGGGCTAGATATCGTATTGTTAGAAGCGATTACATAGTTGGCATCTGAAGCTTCATCATCCGAGGATAGTCCTCTATTCATGGTTTGATAATCCCTGCGTCTAGTGGTTTCTGCTCGCAACCGAGTTAGACGATGCGATATGAGAGGGTCAGAACTAGAAGGTCATATCGACTTTCCCTTATCAGCCATGTTGATGGTGACTGCGGATTGTCTAGGTCCGACAGCTTCTAGCTAGAGCCGAGATATTAATTGGGCTATTCCTGAATTGACTCTTCTTCCTGGAGAAAAGTTAGGATTAGAACCACTTGAAACAATTGGAGACCTTTCCTTATTGACCATATTAATGGTAACTTCTAGGAGTTCGCCATCTTGAATGGTCGATCGTTTCTTATGTAAAAGCTTTGGCTTGGACTTTGATGCTTCAGAGGAAAGCCTTTGGAATACCGAGACTCTCCGTGGAGCGGTCTTAGGGCAGCTACATGTTGATAATACTATCCTGATAAGTTTAGTTCATGGACATCGAGAGTCCACTTCTCAGGTACTTCTCTTTTGAGATTTATTCGTACCCCTAGCCCGATTGTACAACTCATCGGCATAATTACCGGAGCAACCTATCGTGTATTGGCACGATTTCTCAGGCATAACGTCGTTGTCTGACGAACATGTTTCCTTCTGAGGACTTTCTACTTTGTTAACGTTCCCAAGAGTCGCGCGTTCAGTTTCACGCTTTTGCGAGTACGGGACCTCAACGGGCTCTTGATTTCGACATGCAGTCTGAGGCGGTTTGTTTTAGGAGTTTTCTGTTTATGAGAAGGCTTCGAATTGTTGCGAGGGTGTGTGCGACCCCCAGCTCGAGTAATAATTCGGGGTTCATTAACTGGGCCCAAGCGTTCTTCGATCGGAACTTTGCCTCGATCCTTGTGCAAAGGACCCAGGCGATCCCCCATGCTCTTCTTGAATCGGGACAAGTCCACACTGTCGTGAGGCTTCATCGGAGATGCGGGATTCATTGGGATAGGAACAGAGGCCGTTAGAGACTCAAAAATGACCGTCGGAGGCAAAACTGGGGCCAGACAGACCCTGGAGGCTCGGAGGTGACGCGAGTCACCATTTGGTGACTCGGCCATGGCCGAGACAGTAGGTGGTGACTCGGCCTTGGCTGAGTCAGAAGGTGGTGACTCGACCTTGGCCGAGTCTGTAGGTGGTGACTCGGCCTTAGCCGAGTCAGAAGGTGGTGACTCGACCTTGGCCGAGCCAGCAGGAGACTATTTGTGCTTTTCGATAATTCCGGGCGCTGTTTTGGCTTTTGGCCTCCATGCTGTGTAATTTTGGTGGTTTTTGGGCCACCTCTTGTTTCTGCAGTTTCTTGGCCTCCTACACGAGAATCCGCGCATGCACAAGGAGTGCGTGGCGTTTTTGGATGCGCTCCTCAAGGGTTGAACGAGTCCTTTTGACTTGAATCCATTCATTCGTTGCTGGTTTGGATGAGGGGCCGTTTGCTTGTTGTTAGGGCCCTCGACGTTTTTTGAATTCTAGATCTGCTTCGTAGCAGATCCCGTCTACAGGTTCCAATGCCTTGGCCAATCGGCGTGCAAGGCGTTTGCGCTGTCTTTGGCGTGCTCTCTTCGATATGATCGGCGCACCCTCAGTACTCAACTCCTTGATTAAGGAGGAGTTCAGATTTGTAGATCCGACGTTGTTGGAGGTTGGAGGAGCGTTGCAATGCGTGATTGCAGTAGCAAAGGGGGCCTTGATCTTCTTGTGTTTACAAGGTGTGGAGGATCTAGAGGAGGAGGATGACAGATACTCCTCGAAGTTGGCATGATCGAACTCGTACTCGACCTCTTCATCAATCGGGATCCGGATCCATGGTTGCGACACGATAGCTTCGGTAGCAAAGCTGTTGGCTCCCACTGTGGTCGTCAGTTTATTTTGGTTAAAAGTTGCTTTCATTACCAACGAACTTATTACAACCGTTTATCGATTATAAGTTTGAAGAAAAAAAGGAAAAGTCGATCTTTCTACAAGATCTTCTTACAATGAAAAATAAAGATTACAACTTTATCAAACAAAACATAGAGGACGTTTATCACCCGCTACTTTGCGTAGGATCTTTGCCTGTGTCGGGGACACGTTAGTCCGTGGACCGCCGCGGATCAGATCCGGTTAATAATTATGATTATGCTCTTGTTTCACGAAGGAAACAATCGCAGCAGCGATAATCATGACAAAGCGAGATTGTGGCTCTTCTCGAGATCGAAACAAGGTTTAATTCGGAGGAAAGAGGGGGAGAGAATCTCAAATCTTTCGAAGGCTTTCTCTTTATGAAAAAGTTCGCCAAGATCTGTTAATTCTCCTCTGAAATTCGTGGTCTACTGTTTAATTAGACAACACCCCGTCCTTAGATTTCCGATCCTTTTAAATGAGGGCTCTGGGCTTCTATTTATAGGCTTTTGTCGCCGCGTCTTCTGATCAGATCAAGTGTTTTGACATCATCTGCAGTTGATAACCATCCAAGTGCCCATAAGGATAGCTTCAGAACAGTTGGGGAGGTCTTGGGACATAAAAATTTTTAATAAAATATCGAAATCTGTGTTTTGGGAGGTTTGGGAGGCCCAGATAGTCGTGGTGACTCGGAAGTATGCGAGTCACCGTTTGGTGACTCGGAGCTGTGCGAGTCACCATTTGGTGACTAGGAGTTGTGCGAGTCACTATTTGGTGACTCGGAGCTATGTGAGTCACCATTTGGTGACTCGGAGCTGTGCGAGTCTCCTGGCCAGTTGTTATGTCTTTTTAACTTTTTTGGCTGTTTACATTTCCTTTGGTTCGCTTGCTTTCCCCTTTACGCGTTTTTCATCAATTTGTTAACTTGTGTGCTTTTACCGATTTGCTTCATGTGTTTCATCATCGTCAGCCAAACTTCTTTGACTCGGATGATGTCATTCATTATGTTCTTTGTCTTGAACTGTGTGTGGGATTCCATAGGTAATTTTTAACGCCTACAACTGTGTTCAGTTGAGTGAAGATATCGTCTGGAATAATAAAAAGTTTCTATTTTGTTTTGATCGACTGACCAGTCGACTGATGAGGTCATCAGTCGACTGATAAGCTGGAAAATACCTCTAATGGTCAGCTCATTAGTCGACTGATGAAAGCCGTCAATCGACTGATGCCGTAACATCTAGTTTTTTTAGCCTTTGTCCTGTTTTGGTTTTTTTAGTCCTTTTGCTGGGTTTTCTTGATCTTTGGGGTTCCCTATATATACCTGTAGGCTATCTAAAAATCAAAATAGATGGCTTATCCCCCATAAAACACCGATGATGAAAGTTACAATCTGACGACTTCCAGAAGGCTACAATTTAAAGACTTTCACATAGATTGCTGAAGGTTACAATCTGACGACCTTCACGACAACCGATGAGAGTTCTAGTTCAACAGCATTCACAATCAACATCGGGAGTTACAATCTGACGACTCTCATATTCTCAAGGAGCCAAGACGAAGATTACAAGACAATGATCTTTGCAACGCTATGACAAAAGAGATTACTTGTTGATAATATCTTCAAAGCAAGACGCGGAACTCATCACCGTGCTCTAAGACCAAAAACGCGGAGGTCCTCCCCGTGTATCAACACCAAAACACGAAGGTCCTCCCCGTGTGCCAACAGTAAAACGCCAGGGTCGAACCCGCGTTACAACATCAAAACGCTGGAGTTGAACCCGCGTTACAATATCAAAACGCTGGAGTCGGACCCGCGTTACAAAAAGTGAAATGTGAGCGACCCTCGCATTATGGATGTTTAGTCAACATCCAACCTCGCGTCTCAATCCTAAGACGCGAGGTTAGGATCCCGAACGCCAGGTTGGGCGTTTGATTCATTCAAATATTAGTCGAACGGTTTCAGAACCGTTTTTCCCACGATCTGAGGAAATCACGCCCACTTAGGAGCGGATTTAGAGGGCAGTTACACCCTCTTAATCCCCTATAAAAGCGAGTAAACTTAACTGAGTTAAAGGTGGGAATTTCTTAGCTGGGATCGACCACTGGAGGCTGGCTCTTTTTTTGGAAAGAGGGCTCGAGCAGAGGGAGTTCGGCTCTCAGCTTGGCAGCAACAGAAGAGGAGATTCTCGACTTGGCAGCGAAGGGGAAATCGGCATTCATCCTTCAGCAAAGTTCGGCGACAGGAGCTTCTTCATCCTTGGCTTACAACCGATTTTCGGTTCAAAATAACTCTTTTACAGTGTTCTTCAAAACTCATTCAGAGTTATCAAATCGTCCAGAGTTTCAAACTTACCACGCAAGTTCTCCACAACGTCAAATCGTGAGGAGGAGATATTGTTCCAATGAATCAAGGCATTCGGATCGTCAACGAAGAGCAAACTCGACGCGAGCATTCGAGGGAGGCACTCCATCGCTACCGTAAAGAACCCAGTTTTAAATAAAGGGGAGAATCAAATTCGTTCTCCTCTCTTTTGTAATCGAATTGTAATCGGAATCAAAGAAATACAAGTCAATTTTCTTTTATTCTCTTCATTACAATTTTCCAACATACAATACCCCCTCATACCCAGCTCTGTTTTGTAGTTAAGAAAATTATTTATTCAAGTTTACAAAAGTTTAATAAGAGTTTAAGTTTGTTTTAGTTTTGGTTTCAAATTTGTGAAGCAACTTTCACAAGAGCAAAGAGGAGATCATCATTTGGTGTTTCAGCATTCACTCTTCTCTCTCTCTCTTTTTATCTATAGAGAAGTTTCCTTAAACTCAATTCTAGCTATTTTATTGTTTTGATTCTAATTTCCATAAGCTGGATTTTATTATTGAGTTTAATTGTTTTATTGAAACTCTTTGTTTACACACACAACCATTGAGCTTATTGTATTTTCATACTTAGTATAATTTGGGTTGTGGGGAGTTGTAACAATTGAGAGTGAGCTTACATTGAGTTCTCATCCATAGTAGAGAACAACCATTGTTGTATTTATGCTTAATTGTGAGGTTCACTTTGTATTGCACTAGTACACCAAGAGGAGTGTGTGGTGAGAGACGGGGTCATCCCAAGAGGAGTGAGGTAGGTGATAATGCCTAGAGAGAGGTTATAATTCCTAACACTTGAGGGAGACATGGGTTAGAGACCAACACTTGATGTGGCAGTTAGTGTAGTTATATTGTGAGTAATTGTGAACGTTGATCGGTGAGCGTTGAAAACCGATATTGTGTGGTGTAAACGTTTTTGGGTGATCATTAAAAACCTGGTGTGATAGTGGATTTCTCCCCGGGAGTGGGGAGCGGAGACGTAGGACGGAAGGTCCGAACTCTGTAATCATATTGTATGTTTGCATTGTTTATTACGCACTATCACTCTTGTTTGTTTATTGTTTATTTTACCATTGTGTTAATTTATATATCCTTGCACATATATTGTTCATATCTCATTTTCTAGGATATTTGTTAATAATTTTTTAATTTGGCATAAATCAGATTAGATTAGCATAAATCCTATTCACCCCCCTCTAGGGTTCTTTCCTAGTGGCATTAGAGTACTTTTAATTGGTATCAGAGCACTTTTAGATTTATGATTGGTCATTTGTACACTCGGAACTAGTTTGATCCTTGTGTATATTTTCGCAAGTTGAAAGGATGTGCGTATATTTATTTATTGCTCTATGTCGATAACATGTTGGCTGTCTCTATTTCCAGATCTGCTATAGATGAGTTGAAAGGCATAACTTTCAAAGGAGTTTGAGATGAAGGATTTGGGTAAGCCTAAGCGTATTTTGGGGATGGAGATCGGCAAAAACAAAGAGAAGGGCAGAATTTGTTTGACACAAGTGGCTTATTTGAAGAAGGTTCTACAGCGATTTCATATTAGCATGAATACGAAGCCAATTAGTGTACCTTTGGGAGCCCATTTGAAGCTTTCAGCTGATCTCTCACCGAAGACAGTTGAAGATCGAGAGTTGATGTCGAAGACTCTATATGCGAGCGTGGTTAGGAGCTTGATGTACGCGATGGTACGTACGAGGCCGGATTTGTCACAGACGGTGAGTATAGTTTCGAGATACATGCACGATCCATGAGTGGGTCATTAAGACGCCGTGAGATGGATTTTGAGGAACATTTGAGGTACGCTCAATGTTTGTTTGGCTTTTGAGTGAGACACTAGAGGTGGACAGTTGTGCATTGGCTATGTTGATTCGGATTATACCGGGATTTGGATAAGCGCCGATCTACGATGGGATATGTGTTCACTTTGACCAGTACGTCGGTGTGTTGGAGATGCACCTTACAGTCTACGGTGGCTTGGTCGACGATGGAGGCAGAGTATATGGCGATTACGGAGGCTGTGAAGGAGGTTATTTGGTCTTCAAGGACTTTTGGAGGAACTTGGTATATCTCAACGGTCCGTCACTATTCATTGTGATAGCGTGAGTGCTATCTATTTGGCGAAGAATCAGGTTTTTTATGCGCAGACGAAGCACATTGATGTTCGTTATCACTTCATTCGAGATGTTCTTGAAGATGCCGATGTAGAGATTGTGAATGTCCACATGAAGGATAATCCGACGGATATGCTCACTAAGATGGTTCCGAGCAACATGTTTGATCATTGTCGAAACTTGTTGTGCATTTGTGATTGTTGAGGCTGTTGACGATAATTTGGATGAACTACGGGCGACTTGATCTCTTGGGAGAGGGGATACATAGGCAACCATATTAGTGCAGTCGATTTTGGAGAGACGACGCATTGGTGCTCTTTGTTTGGTATCGGCTCAGTTTTGGGAAAACTTCACTGAGGTGGGACTTAAAGCGAATATAGGAACACGACAGAAAACAGTTTGGATTTCCAGTGGTCGACCGCGAGTAACGCGACGGTCGACTGCAAACGTGCATGCGACTGAGAAAAGTCTCTGGACTTTTCGCGGTCGATCGCGAGTGGCACGACGGTCGAACGCGGACCTTGTAGTGGTTTTTCGTTGATTTCTATCTTCTGTCTAGTAGATCGCATGTGGTTCGACGGTCAACCGCGTAACGGGCTGGGTCTGAACTTTGGTTTCCTATTCGCATTGAGTTTATGTTTTAATATATATTGAAACATGATTTTTTAGGGTTTCTTAACAGAGATTTGTGAGTATTCTGAGCACTTTGAGAGGGAGAACTTGTGAGCAAGTTGAGAGATTTGATTTAGGGTTTGTGTGAGTGGTTTTGTGAGATTGTAACCCTTTATACTCTCCTTGATTTAGTAGAATTTACTCATCCTCTCTCCGTAGACATAGGCAAATTGCTGAACCACGTATATCTTTGTGTTTGGTTTAATTTGTCATATTTGGATTGAATTGTGCTCGTGTATGGTTGGTTCTCTTCTCCTGTTATCACAGATTCGTACGGTGTGCGAGCACGCTTCCACATAGGCACACGGCAATTTGGTATCAGAGCACAACACCAACAGTCTTGCCCGTCTGTGGATCATGCACAAGAGAAGTATCAAAAAAAATGAGATAAGTAAGTCAGCCATACATAAAGAACTAATAGAAATTAAATTCAAGTACAACTGAGGAGCCACATAGACGGGCCGAGTTTTAGACGACCTGCTGGGTCATTTTATGGGGGTGATAGAGCCATACTAAGTGATAGGCAATGGTTGTCCAGCAGCCGTGTAGATAGTGGGAAGAGAAAATGAAGTGAAGACGAGGATAAAAGTGAGGCATTACGAGTCATATGTAAGGAAGAGTCAGAGTCAAAAATCAAGAGATCATTCATACTAGAGACTTGTGCAGTCGATGAGTTAGCAAAGCCATATAGTGATGTAGAGGTGGTATGCTGAAGAGCATCAAGTTGACAGTGAAGATTTTCAATAGCTTGAATAGTAGTGTCAGAAGTGGTAGATGGTATAGCATTGACTAGCAATCCTAGTGTGTGAGGGGGTTGAGACTGAGGGGGTTGCCGACCACGACTGGTACCCGAAGAACGTAACTCAAGATGAAGCTTGAAGCATGTCTCAATACGGTGTCCCTTCTTCTTGCAATATGTGCAAACAAGCTTAGATCGAGCATGTTGAGAAGTACGATTCATAATAGGAGCAACGACTGGTACAGACAAAACAATATCGAGTGAAGAGGTAGGAGCATCTGTTGTCAAATTGAGTTGTACGGTCTGCTGTCGTGTCTCATAAGCAGTGAGAGCTCCCATAACCGAGGCCAAAGTCAGAAATTAAGGCTGATAAAGTAGTTGGTCAGTCATAGTTGAATATTCAAGAAGGGACTGAAATAGTTGATGCACCTCGCGCCGTTCATACCAGGCTAGCCAGGCTTCGTGCGTGGAATCACGTCTAGGAAGCATGGAGCGCAATTCTATCCAATAGGCTTGTATTTGATCAAAATGAGACTGCAGAGATGAACTATCTTTGTCTTGTATAGCAACACGTTGCGGGATATATGCCTCCCGTGCACCGGAGCACTCTGTGAAGTGCTCAGTGATACGACTCCACATGGTCCGAGCAGAGGAAAGCGAGCCAATCTCGACAGTGAGACCGGAGCCAACACAACGAGTGAGATAATCCATGACACAAAATTCCTGCAACTGCCAGTCCGAACTCTCCTTGACATATAGAGCACGTGCGGTTTGAAGATCGGTATCACCACTGCCATATATAATAGTACTGGAGGAAGCAACAGTGCTGATGGATGGTGGAACTGGTCCCGAACTGGTGAGATGATCAAGCAGACCAGCACCACGCAAGGCATTTGTGACAATGGTGGACCACCTTGCCCAATCACTTTGATCATTGAGGGGCTTGGCTGGTTTAGGGATTTTTTCTGAAGGAGCCATATTAACATCAATGTTGTGTAGGAAACGCCTATTTAAGTGTCACACAATGTTGGAAAGGCCCACAACTAAGTGATAATGCAAGGGAGGCCCGAAAAATGAAACCCACGACGAATCAACGTTGATGTTAAGACGTTGGGACGTCGAGATGGATTGAACGGCGATGTCGTTAGTTTGAGACCAAGAGACGGTCTTGAAACGACGATGTCGTTACTGAATGTGAAACGTCAATGCTGTTAGGTTGAGACCGAGAGATGGTCTTGAAACGACGATGTCGTTAGTGAATGTGAAACGACGATGTCGTTCGTGTGAGGCTGAGAGACGGTAGCCACGGAGACCACGATGCGGCAAGCACGGAGGCGACAACGAAGAGGCAGCAATACGACAAGGCCAAGATTTGGCAAAAAAGATTAACCTCGCTCTGATACCATGTTAAAGGGGAGAGAGAGAGAGAGAGAGAGAGAGAGAGAGAGAGAGAGAGAGAGAGTCTTAGAGTAAATTTTCCTTAGATTAAGTATTGAATGTGTGTGTGTGTGTAGAGGAGGGTGAGGTGTGCTCTCATAACCGATGTGGGACTAAACCCACTACTAAAAATAATATCAACATGACAGAATAATCATCTATTATTAATTTTACTTCTTTTCCTTAATTAATTTCTCCGAAGTTAGGAGGGAATCAGAGGTTAGTTTGCCAGTTTATTAATCAAATGTAGATCATTAACCTACCAACAAATGATCTTATCCACATCTATTAGTGATTTTAAGAATCAAGACTATGCCATACAATCAAAGATTCGTTAATATATTTCAAGAAGTTTACTAGTCAATTTCTTTTTACTTCTTCTCCTGTAGACATTTCCCATCATTTGTTTAAAAAAATCAGAATGGACTTATCACATTCTTTGACAATCACACAAAATGCCTTTGAATATTGAATCATACATCAGATGCGTAGCTCTCAATTAAGCAAAATATGTATATTCTTTTTTTTTTAAAGAATAGACTTATTCCGTTTTATTAAGAGAAGAAAGTATATGCACATGTTGTGGAGAGGGAGAATTTTCAAGTTACAGTAGAAAAGACTAACTATTAGGTGTAATCGGTGATAATGTCAAAATTCAAACTTCACTTCGTAGACAAAAAATCAACTATATATATAGCTAAACAAGCATTTTTGCATTCTCTCATAGTTTCATTTTTATATAGCTGCCTACATCTACATGTACACACACGTACAAATTATTAGCCTTTTTTTTATCAACCGATAAATAATAATAACAATATTTCTCATTTAATAACTTATTAACAAATCAAGTTTCCAGTAAGGTGCAAAAGTTTTATCATACTCCTTTTAAAAACACGAGTTCAGAAAAATCTTTTCATGGTCAATATTTCCCTTCACAATTTTGAATATTTTATTTGAATATTTCATTTAAATCTTAATATATTCTAAGTTTAATCATATCTTATCTAATTCCACTTGAACTATCTATAGGTCAATAATTTAAAAAAAAATATTTTGAATATTTTACTTAAATCTTAATCTATCCAAATACTAACTATATCCTATATTAACTCCATATGAACTACCTATAGCTCAATAATTTAGAAAAAAATAAGATTAAGAAATTATACTTAGATAACATATTATAATACATGAAGTATTACAAAAAACTCAAAAGTTTTAAAAATTGCATATAATAGCCTTAAAAGTTTAAAATTGCACAAAACACCTTGACTTTTTAAAACTTAAAAACAAACATGAAATCTAAAAATTTAAAACTTGTAATTAACACCCTCAATATTTTAAAAATTACAGAAACAATCTCAAAAGTTTAAAGGCTAAATTATATTTATATACCCTATTGTTTCGCTCTTGTAGCAGTTATATACCCTAAGTTACAAAATATAGCAAAAAATACACTGAGTTGGTAAATTTTTACAAGTTGTTACTGTAGGCGTTAAAAATTGCCCATAGGACCTCAAATGCAATTCAAGACAAGGAGAGTACGATAAACGTTATCATCCAAGTCGAGAGAATTTACCCAACATCAGTAAGTGAACGAAATGGATCAGTAAAGTGCACAAGTCAACGAAGCGATGAAGCATGCACAGAACAAGGGAATAGGAGAGATCATGAATCGTAAAAATATCAAAAAGATGGACGAAACACCACTCGGAGGCCCGCGTAGGCGCGAGCCACCAAATGGTGGCTCGCATCCATGCGAGCCACCAAATGGTGTCTCGCACAGTTGCGAGCCACCAAACGGTGACTCGCACAGTTCCGAGCCACCAGGACTCTTATTGAGTACAAAACCTCCCCAAACATGGATTTCGAGGATTTTTAAGGATTCTTTCGTCCCAGAACCCCCCTGACAGTTTTGAGGTTATCCCTAAACGCGTTTAAGGGGTTATTAACTGCAGATAACGTTTGAACACTAATTCTTATGCAAAAGGATATCTCCAAAGCCTATAAATAGAAGCCTTGGGTCTTCTTTTAAGAGGATCTGAAGTTGAGAAGGCAAGGTGCTGTCAAATTGTCAGGCTAACCACGAATTTCAGAGGAGAATCACCAACCCAATGGAGAGAGATAGCCGCAATCCCCTCTGCACTTTTTCTCCAAAAAAACTGCTCTTGCTGCCGCTTTCCCTCAGCCTTCGCACACGCCTCCAAGCTCCTGGTACTTGCCCCTCTTTGCTACAGAACCCTAGGTCGAAGATAGGTATTTATAGGAGGGGATTTTCGTGTTCGTGGATATGTGGCCCCACCACGAGATGCGTGAACTCCAAAACGCGTTCAATCTCTTCACACAAACTTCGTGGCCCCCACACGTCCCAACAGAACCCTCTAGGGAATCACCCTTTTCTAAGAAGTGGATTCAATTCTAGATTATCCATATCTTTAATTGAATCCGCCATCTTTAATTTCTTAAAGTTTTTTTTATTCTTAATTCTCCTTTTAGATTCTTGATTTTATTCTTTTCTTGTGAAAATCATTCATTCTTTGTCACATCCACTCTCACTTACATTTTGTGCCGATTTACACACTATCACTTTCACTCTCTCTATCTCTCCATAATCACAATCACTCATCACTCCTAATTATCACGCACACAACATAAAAACCAACTTTAATTTTCTCCTACAAAACACATTCCTCGTGGGATCGATAACTTTTTATACTATAACTTGATTAGTTGTGCACTTGTAACTTTTTGATATATGTTTATGTCGTATCAAACTCCCACAAAAGTAATAAATTATAAAAAAAATCCTAAAATTTTAAAATTTATAACCGGTACACATCAAATTTAGAAATTATCAGCAGATAACTAAAAATTTAAAATTTTTAAAAAACAACCCAAATTTTTAGTAATTGTAAAAATATCTTCAAAATTTTAGAGTTACAAAAAATATTCTAACATTTAAAATTTTACCACCAATATATGAAACATGAAAATTATAAGCACCCAACTTAAATTTTAAAATTTTTATAAAATACTATTAAAGTTTAAAAATTGTAAAACACACCCTCAAAAGTTTAAAATCACAAAAAGGCTGAAATTTTTCAAAAACAAGAGGAAATGTTTGATATTATTACATTAATATATAATAGGTTAGAATTAATTGATTATAATGTATAAACATTTATCTCTAATATTGATAATATTTATTTATAAAGTAAAAAATATAAGGAGTTAGCGGCGCAGCTTGTTGCCCGCTTGTTATCAACACATGTGTAATTTTTTTAAATCATGTTTTTTATTTGCAAAAAATAAAATTAATTCAAGACAATGAGTTATGTATGGAGAAACTATCAGAAAGTTCAAAGATATCCTTTAAAAGAACTAAGTTATTTTTATTTCAAATGGAAAAGTGAAGGAAATAAACTCAAAATTCAAAAATATTCATGAAAATCACCTAAATTGACATTGTTAAAATGCATATCTAGCAAAGAAGCACTGACCGAGTTACCCTTGAAAAACATATTGAGCAATTATGTCCTAATTAAAAAAGCATTATTTGTGAAAGATACAAGAAAATTTTTATCAATGTCTTATAAATTTTCATACTTTATTCTAAAAATACTGAAGGAATCATAAACTTAATATAAAATTATATATAAATAATCTTGTAAAAAAAACTAAAATGAAGCCATTGATCAGCTATATTACGAGATATAATAAACTAGATAAGATGATGAAAATCACTATAATGGACAAAAAGTATGCACATGATAGTTAGTTACCATAGCATAAGTAAAAAAAAAATTGATATTTTTCTTTTTTCTATATAGTGGCATGACTCTGCAAGTAACCTTATTTGGGAATATAACTATCAATGAATGATTAATTTTTAAGAACACGATCAAAGATAAGCATGTAATAGTACTGTCAGATTTCAAGATATTTAAATATGAAGGTAACATATTTTAGAACTAAAATTGTTATTAAAGGCCACTAAACATAAAATTCATCTTATATCTGTCTCAAATTTGTATGAAAGATATGTATGTCATCGTAAATTATATTAATAATATATCAATCCAAAGATATAACTTATGAAAAAAGAGATAGAGAAGCAAACCAAGCAAACATCCATATAACACGATAAAAAAATATTACAATTTAAAGCTAATATGCAGGGCTCATTCAGAACAAGCTGCTAAAACCAAAGCATCTCCATCAAGGCTCTTTATAAATACAACACAAATTTAAATTATTAAATATTTTATAAAATAGCTTAATTTTTTGGATAAAATCAGGAATCTTTAGAAGGGATTTTCATAAACTCTTTTAATATATTTATATGGTTATGTGGATGCTTTTATCATATAATAGTGTATTAGAGTTAGTATTAATCTTTATTTTATGATTTTTTCTGAAGTCTATCAATGATTAGCAACAAAATTTATATTATCTTTAGTTTCATTCTAGCCCACTTTTAATTAATCATCTTGGCTTATTGGCTTTAATTATTCATCCTTCTTTTATAACGTTATTTTTTTAAGTATTTTTCACTTTATAATATTATACCTTCTCAAGTCAAGCTTGGTTTCATGTCAATCCAAATAACGCGAAAATTCAAATTAGCTTTAGATTACAGTTATTTCTTGTCAATTCAATTATTAACATAAAAATTTAAATTTG
>BQKN01061479.1:7658-17969 GCA_022839385.1 Asparagus kiusianus | reverse complement strand
CCACACTCATCATCTGATGAGACATAGCCTAGACCTCTTTTGTGGCGATAATAATCATCGGGTTTTCCCTTCGGTACATAGGCCATCCGGGGTGGAACCCGTGGACCTCGACCAAAGAAAAGACCCTCTCCGGCCTTGAAGTCATACCCGTGCCTTTCCATCATGTTGCGTGCTTTCGCATCGTATTTGGACAGATGACGGGCCGGTTTATCATCGTCGTCTTCCTCTTCCATGAAGTGGTCGGGTATCGGAGATGCTCTTCCTTTGCCGTAGACGACCTCCTTTCCACCCCCAATCCCTGCGGGGATGATGAGCGTTGTTCCGCAAGGGTCGTGTACCTGCTTCTTCGTTAAACAAAATGATTGAAGAGGCATATACAAATCAGGGTTAGCATAGAGTTCATTAGTGATATCATCGAGACCCGTCGAGTACTCTAAATCATCGTTTATTGATAGTTCTTCGGCAAGTTGCCAATTACAACTATCTTCCGATGATTCATCATCGTCAAGATTGATTACAATGGGTACAATGTCATTTAAAACAAAACCGCTATCATAATCAAACCCTGGTTCGGTATCAGCTTCATCTCCGCTGTCCGTTCCTTGGGCCGATGGTTCAGTATCGGATTCAGCGCCGTATAAAAGGGAATCGGTGAAATAATTCTCCAATCCTTTGAACGGTTGCTTATCCGCGACCACCGTCTTGACTTCATTATCTGTACCCACATATTTGAGGCACTGATGCAGAGTTGACGGGACTATAAGGTTACCGTGGATCCAAGGTCGACCCAACAGTAAATTATAGGAAGTTTCCGCGTCAATCACGTAGCATGTTACTTCCGACTTCAAATCCCCGATCTGGCATTTGATTCGGATCTTCCCCAAGGGTTTGGACCCGCTGGTGTTGAATCCGTAAATCATCGTGCCAGTGGACGCTAATTTGCTAGTCGGGATTCCGAGATGATGCATCAATCGGAATGGCATGATGCTGACAGCGGAACCCGGATCGACTTGGATCCGGTTGACAACGCTGGAGCCAATATGCCCGGTGAAGTACAACGGCCTATCATGATTTGAATTCTTCGTCTGCATATCTTCCTTGGTGAAAGAGATGCAGGGGAAGTGATGTGCCGCCAGATTGCATTGTTGAGCTGACGACTCCGGTTCTTCGGAAGATGGTTTGATCTGAGTCAAGAAGGCTTCGGAATCACTCAAGGCTTCTTGTAGTGCTTTCCGTGTATCCTTCGACAACCGCAGCAACTCGTATAGAGTTATCCTGGCCGGGATGTTGGCCAATTGCGCCATGATGTCGAAATGAGGTGGAGAGCTTGTATTCCCCGGTTTGTCCCGCCCAATCGGGTGATTGAATCGAGATTGCCTCGGGTTCTGAGCTTCTTGACGTAGAGGCTCTTTTCCCTTATCCTTCTGTGGGATTCTCTCCGTAGCCACCGCAGGTGCTGGGGGAATTACTGAAATTCCCAACTCCGTCAACGTCTTGGAAGGTGGGGTTCTGGTATCCAACTGCTCGGAAGCATCCGGATACTTGAAGTGATATTCGTTCCCGCTTCGAGTTGCAAAGGCTTCCTGCTCGTCCTCAGAAAGTGGGAAGGTCGGAATTTTGTCATCATCCACCCCCGGTATGGCAGAGGCTCCGTGACAAGATTTGCCTTTCCTCTTCGATTTCTTCTTGCTCTTTGTGGAAGAGGTCGTGGCCCATTGCTCATCTGCGATCAAATCCGGATGAACCCACAAGATCTCGCCATTCGGGGCTGTGTGTGGCACAAACCCTTTCTGACGCTGTTGGTGCGGATCATCGTTCACCGTCTTCACTGCCGCTTTGATCACCGACTCGTGTTGGAACCAACTCGAGGGAACAGATCCAAAGCTAATGGATACGGTGTTTGCGCCCACCTTTTTCTCCTTGGGCTGCTTCATAGTAATAACCCCAATATCGATTAGGGCCTGAATCTTATCTTTGAGGGCGTAGCATACCTTGGTAGGATGGTGCACCGCTCGGTGAAATGCGCAGTATTTCGGATCATTGACCCTCTTGGCATCTTCTTGATCCTGAATCGGCGGCAGCTTGATCTTGTTGTTCTCGACCAAATACTTGAAGATACCGGGGATTTCATCCTCTTTGAATGAGTAGACTTTTGGGAACCTTGGCTCCCCAACCTTTTGCTTCTGGGGCTGTTGCTGCCATCTCGGTTGTTGAGGTGCCCTCTGTTGCTGCTGCTGCGGCTGCTGCGGCTGTTGCTGCTGTTGCGGTTGTGCTTGCACTTCAAAGACTTGATTTGCGACCACCGCATTCGCATGCGCCTTCCCTTTACCCTTGGGGGTAAAATTTGGTTGTGGGGTATTGTTGGGAATTTGCCCTCTCTCCGCCTTCTTCCTCTTGAGGAATCGCTCGGCTCTTTCTCCCCGCACCTTCAAATCCTTCCAAGTCTTTGATGGAGCCATTCCCATGGCTTCAAGGATGTCGAGGGTTAGGTTGTTGTGGCAAGTCTCGAGGATGAAATCCTCGCTGACCGGATCCCTGCAATTCATAGCTTTGTTCCGGAATCTCTTCACAAAGTTCTCAACCGTCTCGCCATTCTTCTGTTTTTCATCGAATAGTGTGCCGATCGAAATCTCGGTGTCATCATCAAAGAAGTTGGTTAGAAACATGTCCTCCATGTCATCCCAGCCATTGATGCTTCCAGGCTTGAGACGGCGATATCAATCGAAGGCAGCTCCGCGAAGAGTGCCGACGAATGACCGCACCATGAGGGGCTCATTTCCGGAAATGATTCCTAAATAAGACTTGAAGTAGATTAAATGCTGGGTAGGGGAACCCTTCCCATCAAACGGCGTAAAGTTAATCAGATTAAACTTTGCCGGATATGGGATCGATTCCCACTCCCTTGGATAGGGGCAGGGTATACCAGACCTTTTTACCTCTTGAGCACTCATCAACGCATTGATTTTGTTCTCCAAGTCTTTCATCTTCCTGTCCTCACTCGTCTCGGTCTTCGAGTGGCTTCTGGGAGAGGCGGCGTGGTCCTCTTGGGCATTATCTTCTGCGGGACCACCCCCATTGCTGGTGTTGACAGGAGGGACGTTAACATTATCCCCTTCCCGTTCATGCTCCTCTGGATTGCGTTGACTCGGTTCTCCTTGGTGAACCGTCATTGCCGCGATCTGTTGGTCGTGCATCTCCCTCATCCGCTGTATGGCCATCTCCATTTCAAATTTGAAGCTCTCCTTCTGCTTGGCCAGGGCTTCTTCAAGTATCTTCGACACTTGTTCGGCGCTGATCATGAGCGATTCATAAGGTCGGCCTGCACTTGAAGTTGTGTCATCGGATGCGACGGCAGAGCAGGTATTAGAATCAGCATCTGATTCTTCTTCTTCTAGGGAGAGTCCCTTTTGTACTCTTGGGTAATTCTTTCGTTTGATGGTTCCCGACCGCAACCATGTCATGCATCGGGAAGCCTCGGCAAGCTGATCCAAGTTGAGACGTGGTGTTGATCCCCCTCTGCCGGTCATGTTGACTGACACTTTCGAGTATTCATCCTCTCGGCGGAGCGATTTCTTCTTGTGGAAACGCTTCGGCTTGGAGAGTCTCTCGAACACCGAGATTCTTGTTGGGGTCTGAGCACAGCAACACTCGGACAGCACTGCCTTGATAATGTTGGCACAAGGGCAACGGGACTCCATATCCTGCATGTATCTCTTTCGAGATTTTCCCACACCCCCGGCCCTATAGTACAGCTCATCAGCTTGATAGCTGGAGCAACCTACAGAGTGTTGGTAGGTGTCCCTTGGTATAACACGCTCATCCTCAGACGAGTGTGTTTCCCTATGCAAAACTTGGTTAGATTTTTCAAGAGTGGCCCGTTCAATTTTACGCTTTTGGGAGCGTAGAAACCGAACGGGCTCTTTCAGTTCGACTCGCAACTCAGTGCGGTCGGTGATAGGGGCTTTCCCTTTTTCATCTTTCTTGGGGGGATTGATTCGACCCCCGGTCTGGTTTTTAATTTGGGGACCTTTCAATGGTCCCAGCCGTTCTTTGACGGGTATTCTTCCTCGGTTCTCCGGTAAGGGACCAAGGCGACCCGGCAAAGGAACCTGGGATCTTGAATGATCCCCTTTTTTACCTAGCTCCGTTGAGGGTGCCGGTACAGGAGGAGTATGCTCTGATTTGGTTGAACTCTGGGCGATAATCTTGCCCTTCTTTGCTGGAAGTGTTGGTATCGATTTAGGAACCCACACCGATCTACCTTTGGACGGTGTTTTGACCACCGTTTCTTGCTGCATCTCCTCTGCCTTCTTCAGGAGGAGCCGGGCATGTGCGAGTAGAGCGCGGCGCTTCTTGATTCGCTCCTCGAGCGTGGAGCGGTTCCTCTTGACGCGGATCCACTCACTTGCTTCTGTTTTGGAGGGGAGGTTGATTGCTTGCCGTTGCTCTTGTTGCTGCCTCGACTTCAGATCCTCTACATAGCGCACTCCATCTTTCGACTCCTTAGCCCTGGCGAGCTGTTGAGCGAGGCGTTGGCGGCGTCTTTGGATCGCCCTTTTTGATGGAGTTGGAGCAGCATCACCCATTGCCTTTGGTGCTGTTGGATCTACGTTCTTGACCACACTGATCGACGCAAGGCCATTGTGTGGTGCAAGTGTAGCAGCAGCGACGGCGGGGTCTTGAATTGAGGAGTTGGAGATCCCGTAAGCCCTTTTTGGAGATGGGTTCTTCCTGCGCCGATGCGGAGAGGCAGATCTGGAGGAGGAGGAGGAGAGGTACTCTTCATACTTCTGCTGGTCGAACTCGTACTCGACCTCTTCATTCACCCGGATCTTGAAGACCGGTTGCGTCACTCCGATCTCGGCAGCGTGATCGGTGGCTCCCACTGTGGTCGACAGCTTGTTTCCGGTAAAAGTTGCTGTTTTCATTGATGTTCTCTTTTTCGAGATCTGTTACAACTTTGAGCGTTACAACAGGATAAAATGAAAACAAAAGGGTTACAACTTTAACGAAAATAAACACGAGATCCCGTTTTGGTACGGTCTCGTGTGCGTGGGTTGTTGGCCTGTGACGGGGACGTTGATATCCGTGGACCGCCGACTCTTCAAGATCCTTTCCGGGAAAATCCGGCAGAGTTTCGTCTATCCGCAGAGGGATATGGAAACAGAACTTCGTCGATCCGCGTGAGATCTAGAAGTTTAAAGCGTATATCTCGGCTAACGCGAGATAATAGCTCTTCTCAGTGTCACCTGCGAAGGGCAACACCAAGGAACAGAAGGGGGTGAATGAAGGGTGCTGATGAAGAACGCCTTACTCCGTGCTCCGGCAGGGCTTCGCCGCTATCTTGCAGACTCTGACTCCTCACTCCGGCAGGGCTTCGCCGCTCTCTTGCAGAACAATCCTTGGCTAAGATAATTCAGCCTTGAATTGAGAGCAAAAATCAAGAGCCCCTCACAAAGGAGGCCAAGGGGGCTATTTATAGCCACAAGGAGAGGGGAGGGCTGATGTGAGACACCCCTAGGGACACCTTGGCCGAGACACCCTTGGGGTGTCTCGGCCTGGCCGAGACACCCCTGGGGTGTCTTGGCTTTGCCAAGACACCCCTCGGGTGTCTCGGGCCTGCCGAGGCCCATTTGGGTGTCCCAACGCAGTCCGAGGCTGTGCCGTTGTTCTACCGTTGTCCTGACGTTGACTCGCCGTTGACTTTTCGTCCGAACTCGGATTTGAGTGATTTCGGATGCGTTGGAATCGTGACGGCAAGCTCTGTAGGCCCCAATGGTTGGATTATCCGTGGGGTGATCGGGGCACAGCGGGCGTTGGTCCAATTGCGGTGATCGCGGGGTTTTCGGTCAACCCGTATCCTCGTGATTCTGACATTCTGTCGGATCACGTCGTCCGTCGGTTTGCTTCAATCGCTCACCGGCGTCATTTGAGCTCTTGTGAACTGGGTAGCGTCGTCCGATCGTCGATCGTTAATACCGAGCTGTGAGTGGGGACCTATTGGCAATTTTCGATGCCTACAGATACCCCCTCCAAAGTGTTTCGGACTCGTTTCTTTTATAGAAGAGACCGGAATACTTTAGATATGATTGGTCCAGCCTTCAGTCGGCCTAAAGGACCTGTGGTTCGCTTCAACTCTCGGCTCCTTCGATCTTCGGTTTATCCAGTGCTTTGTCGAATAACCGAAGTTGTTCCGGCGCTGCGTTTATCGCCTGGCCGTCGTCGGAGTCTTGAGTCTACAGCTGGTGAATTGAGTTTGGCTCGCGTCATTGAGTTAACTTCTGAATTTGCTATCCCTGTCACCTCGTGTTGACTTGAGGATTTCGGTCGACTTTTTGTCGTAACGCGCTGTCCGGCGTTGACCTAAGGTTACGCGTTGACCGGCGTCCGCCTTAGGGTTTTGGAACCGCATGGGTTGACCTTCGTCGTCACGTGTTGACTTTCATCACCACGTGTTGACTTTTGTCGCAACGCGCTGTCCGGCGTTGACCTAAGGTTACGCGTTGACCGACGTCCGCCTTAGGGTTTCGGAACCGCTTGGGTTGACTTTTGTCGTCACGTGTTGACTTTCGTCGCCATGTGTTGACTTTTTGACGCAACGCGCTGTCCGGCGTTGTCCTAAGGTTACGCGTTGACCGGCGTCCGCCTTAGGGTTTCAGAACCGCTTGGGTTGACTTTTGTCGTCACGTGTTGACTTCCGTCGCCACGTGTTGACTTTTTATCGCAACGCGCTGTCCGGCGTTGACCTAAGGTTACGCGTTGACCGGCGTCCACCTTAGGGTTTCAGAACCGCTTGGGTTGACTTTTGTCGTCACGTGTTGACTTTCGTCGCCACGTGTTGACCTTTGTCGCAACGCGCTGTCCGGCGTTGACCTAAGATTACGCGTTGGCCGGCGTCCACCTTAGGGTTTCAGAACCGCTTGGGTTGACTTTTGTCATCACGTGTTGACTTTCGTCGTCACGTGTTGACTTTTGTCGCAACGCGCTGTCCGGCGTTGACCTAAGGTTACGCGTTGATCGGCGTCCACCTTAGGGTTTCAGAACCGCTTGGGTTGACTTTTGTCGTCACGTGTTGACTTCCGTCGCCACGTGTTGACTTTTTGTCGCAACGCGTTGTCCGACGTTGACCTAAGGTTACACGTTGACCGGCGTTTACCTTAGGGTTTCGAACCGCGTGGGTTGACTTTTGTCATCACGTGTTGACTTTCGTCGTCACGTATTGACTTTTGTCGCCACGTGTTGACTTCCGTCGCCACGTGTTGACTTTTTGTCGCAACGCGTTGTCCGGCGTTGACCTAAGGTTACACGTTGACCGGCGTTTACCTTAGGGTTTCGAACCGCATGGGTTGACTTTTGTCATCACGTGTTGACTTTCGTCGTCACGTATTGACTTTTGTCACAACGCGCTGTCCGGCGTTGACCTAAGGTTACGCGTTGACCGGCGTTGACCTAAGGTTACGCGTTGACCGGCGTCCACCTTAGGGTTTTGAAATTGCCGTGCATTGTCTTGTGGAATTCATCCGTATTTTCGACCATCGGCGAGGAATCGGTGTTTCTCAAAACAATCGGGGGATCGAAATAATCGTTCGGGGATTGAAATGGCCGTCCGGGGGGTCAAAACATCGCGCAGGGAGTCGAAATCCGGGCAAACACCCCCGGGGTGCCTCGGCATGGCCGAGACACCCATGGGGTGTCTCGGCAAAGCCGAGACACCCTTGGGGGTGTCTCGGTTTTGCCGAGACATCCCTAGGGGTGTTTGGCTCCTCTAGTTGGTCCCCCCCTCTATTTCGTCCTTTTGTACACTTGTACATGGTCCCCCCTCTCCTCTTTAATTTGAATTTCAAGAGAGAACTTCCCCCTCAAAACCGAATTCTCCCCCTCCATTTTCGGTTTTGCTTCATCTCCTTCCTCAAGCTTATTTCCTCCATTGAAGAACCCGTCAACCCTCAAGCAAGCTCGGATTTTTGGTGGATACCCATTTGCCGAAATCGCCTCTTCCTCCAAACGAGGGTCTTGGCCTCCATTTCCGAGCTCGGAAGAATCTCTTTTGATTTGGGTAAGTTCCTCTTCACAATCCCCTTATTTTCTTGCAAAGATCGTACATTTATGCTTGCAATAGATAGGGGTTTATGGATGAAATAGGCACTTGGGGGGTTTTATTACAAAAACCGAAACTTTAGGGGTTTTTTGTGCAAAAGAAGCCATGGCCAAAACTTGAAGGGCTAATTTGCAAAATGTGGCTGAAATTTCGTGGGGGTTCTTGTGTCAACATGAACTAACATTTGGGATTAGGGTTTTGTTTCCTCAAGAAAGGGGGTGTTTTGTGCAAGAGGATTAAAGAAATGTTTGAGGGGGTTATTTGCAAAATAGCCCACAAAAATTTTAGGGGTTTATTTGCAAAAATAGCCACGAATTTGGGGCTGAAATACACAAAGTTTAAACCCCAAACCCCTGATCGAATTTTTGGTAAAAGCGTGTGGATGCAAAACCAAAAGTTCGTGGAGGGACTTTTATGTAAAATTGACCAAATTCTGCAAAAGGGCTTATCTGCAAAATTTGATCAAAATTATATGGGATACCGGGGTGTTTAAATGATCAAGCATGATGACCATGACCCGAGTCACACGTGTCCTTGACCTGAATTTGGCCTTGAGCACGGGGGGTATTTTGGGTATTTCACCAAAATTTATCACGAAACGATGATTATCGTTTTGCGTGCACGAAATTCGTAGGTTTAATTAGACTTTAACTGTAAAGTCCTATTTGTTTATAGGATTTCAAGTCCAAGTGCTTAATTTCCCCTTTTTCGATATTTCGTATATATATATTGTACCTGATGTACTGCTCTTTACTGCAGATTTGCGATGTCTCCCCGTCAATCTCGACCTTCCGGGAGCCGTTCCCGTCCCCAGCATAGCGAGGAGGAGACTCCTAAGATGCCGTCCTCAGTGGCCTCTTTCCTCAGGGGTGAGAATTTATATTTTCTGTACCCCGGATTGACTTCTCGCGAGTCATGCCGGAAGAACCGATACCCCTCCCGCGGGGGTTAAGGTTTCAGACTTGTTTTGCTTAGCCAATTCAAGTCTTTGGGTATATTGGGGCGATCTCGTGTTGCCTTACACTTTATAGGTCGGTATATGTTATCACGTGATTGTATACCGTCCTCCTGGTGTAAGGCACTCGAAATCGTCTTCGCCAATTATCCCGAAAACAATCTCATTTTGCCTTTATGAGATAGATATTCTGATCCCATCCTTATGCTTTGTTGCAGTCATTTTTCCCGGTGGTAGCCTTCCTTCTCACACGACTACCGGTCGTAGCCGCGAAATCATCCTAATATCCGATGATGAAGGGGAAAAGGATCCTGCTACTGCAATTGTGTCTGACCAAGAATCCGTCTTTTCGGTCTCTAAATCAGCACGGGATATCCTCCAAAAGGTAGAGCGGGTTGTCCAACAGACGGTCGATGCCATCAGTTCTGGACGGCGGAGACCCTGTGATTTGCCCCTTTTCATAGAAGACAGTCTTGAGGACATCCGGCGTGTGGGTGGCCCCCGTCTAGCAGGGCAATGTGAGGCGATGTTGATTTGCGTAGAGGGGCTCATATCTCATTTGGAAGAGTTGGTAAACCTCGACTCTTATGATGAGGACACCCCGCTCGTGGTTGAGGCTCAGGTTCAGAGGACGCGTGAGCGCAAGATCCGAATGCGACGCATATCAGAGCAAGAAGTGATTGTTGCGAACTTGTATGAACGACAGCTTCGTCTGCAGAGTAAGATGGATGCTTACAACGCCATGGCTGATAGTACGGGCACCAGGACTGTCCAAGGGGAGAGGACTCTGAGGGATTTTGAGCTTGAGAGCACCAGAGTTCAGAATGCTTATCAAAGAGAGTTGGAGGTTCTTCGCACATTGCGCCGAGAAGGCGTAACAGCCGACACTGCCGCCGCTCTTGCTTACGACAAGCTTCAGAAGGAGGAAGGGGAGAGGGTTCGAGCGGAACACGCCAAGAAGATTGCCGCTGCTAAGGCTAAGCTTGCCTCCTTCAGTTTGCTGGATCTGGTTTGAAACGTTTTCTTGTATCTTCATTTGGCTTGATCTATCACTAGAACTCTGTATTCGCTTTTCTCTGGATGTTTTGGTACACCCCCAGCCCTTAATGTTATGACTTTGAGTTCGTAAACTCTATCATCATTCATTTTTTTTAATATGGAAAAGGGCACTTTGCACCGCGTATTAGGCGATGACTTATCCCTTATTAGGCTTCGGGATAAAATTCCCCGTGCGTGTGAAGCCCGGATTATGGTGTTA
>BQKN01061478.1:176286-195650 GCA_022839385.1 Asparagus kiusianus | reverse complement strand
AGAAGGTTAATGGAATCATCAATGAAAGCAACTTTTGACGAAAACAACGACCCCTTTCTTTCTTCTGCGATTTGATTCCCACTTTGTCCATGTTCTCATTAATTTGTGGAGAAGGGGTTGGTGATATTTATTTGGGGAAGTTGAGTAATTAAGAGAGAGATTGAACAGTGTTTTAAGTTAAAACACTATTATTGTTTTGAGAGATCTCAAGCTTGAGATCTTCTCTCTTATTTGTAATTTCTTGTAATTAATAAGAAATTATTTGTGCCATTCCCGTGGACGTAGGCAAATTGCCGAACCACGAAAAATATCTGTGTTTATGATTGACTTATCATATTTGTTGGATTGTACCCGAGTTAGGTTTGTTTATCTTCTTCCGTGCTTACGGACTCGTTCGGTGTGCGAGCATGCTTCCGTAAAGATGCACAACAATTGGTATCAGAGCCCCATGTTTGAGATCTAGGGTTTTGGCATTGGTTGGAGGAAGATTCAGTTTGGAAGCTTGATTCTTGGAGTTCTAAGTTTCGGTGGAGATAGCGTTGAGGAGTGCCGTGGTGATCTTGCTTTCCTTGTGTGGTTAGGAGATATATTTGGAATCCGTTCTAGGGTTCAGTTGGGTAACTTCTAAATTCTATCAAATTTGAATTTTTCTCTATAATTTGGAGTTTGTGGGTATGGGAGAAGTTATTGCAGAAAGCAGCAAGAATATGCCGGGTACAGTTCAAGTTGGTTTTCAGAACACAAAAATTAGTGTAGTAAAATATGACGACAAAATCAACTTTGATTTGTGGATGAGCAATATACAGGACGCGCTCAATGCACAGAATTTAGAGGAGACCATTATGGTCCAAGAGAGACCAACTAAATATGAAGAATCGGTATGAGAAAAGATGAATAGGAATAATGCTTATGGGGTGATCAGGTTCTGTTTGAAACAGGAGCTGAAGTATGATGTGATTAGGGTGATGTCTGCAATGAAGATATGGGAGATTCTCAATAACAAGTATCTGACGAAGAGTATTGAGAACCGTTTATACTTGTTGCGAAGATTGTTTAGATTTCAGATGTCCCGAGGTACCTCACTAGCGGCTCATGTGAACAACTACACTAAGTTGTTGTCGAACTTGGCGAATGTTGATGAGAAGATATTGGATGAGTACAATGTGATTATTTTGTTAGGCTCCTTACCGGATGAGGAGTATGATACCTTCGTGCTCACTCTGTTGAATGAGAGATTTTCTATCAGCTACAGTGAAGTTACTAACACTTTGATAAATTATGATTTGAGGAGGAAGGATAAGGAGATTTCTCTAGGCCTGTCCATCCGGGCCGGCCCGGAAATCCGGGCCCGGGCCGGGCAAAACCGGGATCCGGGCCCGGGTACCCCGGGCCGGGTCCGGGCCCGATCGGGCCGGGTTCCGGGCTGGCCCGGGTATTTTCCTTTTTTTTTTAAATTTTTTTTCCAAAGTTTTTCAATTTTATTTAAATTTTAAATTATAAAAAAAGACAAGAAAAATAATAAAAATAATAATTTTATTAATTACTTAAAATAACATAAATTACAAATAAAAAATGATAAAAATAAATTCTTTATTAATAATTGATAAATCATTTACAAATACAAGTACAAATTATTTTTTGGAATTAATCGCATCACAATAGATAAGTAAATCCCAACTAGCTTGGCACCTACTCACCTATATCACTATCATTTGCAATTATTTCCAAAATAATTCTTTACAAATTTTAAGCTAAGATATAAAAATTACAATCTATTCTTTATATCTATCTGCTAGTCCTAATTTTTTAAATTTATCTTCAATTCCAGCCATCCGATCGATGCCTTGCGTTCGCTTCTCGTACCTCCACCAATCTTGTAGGCACATCACCGCTTGTACAGTATACGGATCCAAGCATGTCCTATGATCGTCGATCAAACGACCTGCTGTACTGAAGGCGGATTCCGAAGCTACCGTCGAAACCTGCACTGTTAGTAAGTCACGAACCATGGTGGAAAGTATAGGATATGAAACTGATCCATATACTTTCCACCATTGTAAAATATCTAAAGCATTTCCTTGACATCTAACTAAAGAAGCAGAAAAATATTCATCTATTTCAGAAACCTCCGATGATGACGATCCAAGTCCAGAGCCACCAGTTAGCTCAGCTACCATTGCATACCTATCAAAACTTACACTTTTACTTCGGGCTCGGGATGAGCTAGAAGAAACCGAAGCTGTAGACTGTTGTATAGTTACACAATGTCTAGCTGCATACTCATCATATAAGGTTTGAAAATAACTTCTAATAGCTAAATGATGAGTAGTAGCATTAATGGTGGTTCCATCATCTAAGTCTATAATCTGATTACCATACAAAGATTGTAACAAACTTCGAAGGCCAATATCATTCAAGCATGGATCAATAAGAACACCCAAACCAAAAATATGAGGAATAGGCCTAAAGTACTTATTAAATTTGCTCTCCATTTCAAAAATCATAGGTCCAAAAGTATTATCCATATGATATTTCCCAAATTTTTTTTGAATATTTAAAATTTGTAAAGCAGCTAAAGTAATGGTTGGATAATAACAGCCAGATAATAACATTGTAGCATTATAAAAAACTTGTAACATTTCATTTAAATTACATATAATTGTCCATTCATCTTCAGTTATTCCATAAGTGCTACCAGAACTAGAACTAGAAGCATAATAGTTTATAAAATCAGTTATAACATCTTTATATTCTATTGCTACACTTAACATTGCATAGGTAGAATTCCACATATGGTCAACATCTTTTGGAATTAGTCTGGGCTTTACATTTTTTCTTTTACAAAATTGTTTCCATCTTTTAAGTTTTTGTTCAGAAGCACTATGCATGTAAGCAACTGTTCTAACCTTTTCTATCATGGGTTTAATTTCAGTAAATGCACTTTGAACAATTAAATTTAAAATATGACAGATGCACCTAATATGAAAAAGATCACCATGACATGGCAATGATAAAGTTGATCTGATAAAATCAACAGCTACATTGTTATTACTTGCATTATCTAGTGAAAGAGAAAATATTCTTTCTGAAATTTCTAATTTCATAAGTTCTTCAATTATTAAATTTGCAACATTAACACCAGTATGTGACTCTTCTATTGCAATAAAAGAAACAACTCTTTTAAACATTTCCCAATTTTTATCAATCCAGTGTGTTGTGATACATAAATATCCAGTTTGTGCTCTAGATGTCCAAATATCAGAAGTTAAAGAAAATTTACAGTTTAAATTTTTAAAATAAGCAATTATTTTTTCTTGTTCTTGATGATAATATTTTAGAATATCACGTTGACAGGTTTGACGAGAAATTTTTTAAATGCAGGATAAAAACCATCTCTAAACATATCTTCAAATTCATCATCTTCTACTAATTTAAAAGGAAGGTTTTTAAGAATGATAAACCTGATTACGTATTTCCTGGCTCTGGCAGCGTCATAGTTCTAACTACCGAGATTACCAGAAGAGGAGGATTGAGAAATCATAGATTGCCGGATATCACCTTGAGGAGTTTGGCCTTTGTTGTGTTTATCTAAATGGCGTTTGAGGTGGTTGGTGCCGCTCTTATGATGAGCTTAAAAAATCTTGCCGCACAATGCACACTTAGCCTTCTGGGTAAGGATCCTACCATGTTCATCATTGGTGACGTCGATCTTCTCGTAAAAATTCCACACATCGGATCTTGGCCTTTTAGGAGCTCTTGGTGCAGATTCGTCGTCACCGGATTCAGGATTAACTTCGGTAGGACCGGTAGGAGTAGACCCAGTAGGAGGACTCATAGTAGGAGGACTCATTTCATGCTCGGGAGATATGTTTTGCTCTTCATAATCAGATCCGGAAGCCATTTAATGAAAGGATTAGAAAGTATAAATAAGAGAGTATAAGAGTATAAGAGAGAGTATAAGAGTATAAGAGAGAAGAGATGAGATTTTGGTGTGAAGAAAACAAATGAAAACCCCCCTCTATTTATAAAACCAGCCTAGGGGGCAAATGACCAAAATAACCTCACAAAATAGCCGTTTTTTGACCGTTTTTGGGGACAAACGGTCAAATGATCGTTTTTGGCCGTTGTGACCGGGCCGGGTCGGCCCGGCCCGGCCTGACCATTTCAGCCACAACGGTCACCAATGGTGACCGTTGTGGCCGAGCCGGGCCGGGCCGGGCCGGACGTTTCGGCCACAACGGTCACCATTGGTGACCGTTGTCACCGGGCCGGGCCGGGCCGACCCGGAATTTCCAGGCAACGGTCATCGCTAGTGACCGTTGCCTCGGGCCGGGCCTGCGGGCCCGGGCTGCCCGGCCCGGACCATGGCCCGACGCCGGCACTGTACCGGGCCGGCCCGGGCCCGGGCCGGGCGTCGTTGGGATAACCCGGACCCGGGCCCGGAACCCGGCCTGGCCCGGATTTTCGGGCCGAGGCCGGGTCGGGTCGGGCCGGGCTCCGGGCCGGGTCCGGGCCAGCGGGTAATTTGGACAGGCCTAGATTTCTCGGGCTAGTACTTCAGGAGAAGCCTTATCGACGAGAGGTAGAAGCCCATACTCGAGAGGTGGCAATAGAGAGTGGTCAAAGTTAAGAGGCCATCACCATTTATCTAAAAACCAGTATGCATTCTGCAAGGAACAGAGACATTGGAAGAGAGACTGTCCGAAGCTCAAAGAGAAGGAGAATGGCAAAAAGAAGGGCCCGAAGGCCAATGAGGTCAATGTTGCTAGCGGCAATGATTCTGATGATTCGAGCTTTTCTTTTTTGATTACTCCGGAGGTGAATCATTTGGATGCATCAGATTGGATGCTTGATTCTGACGCTACCTATCATGTGACCCCTAGACGAGATTGGTTCGCATCATTTGAGAGACTCGATGAGGGTGTTGTAGTCATGGGAAATGATCAATCCTGTGGTATTTGTAGGATATGTATCATGCGGATTTGGATGCATGATGGAGTAGTTCGTGAGTTAAAAGAGGTGAGATTTGTTCCTCAGCTAAAAAATAATCTTATCTCAGTTGGAGCTTTGGAGGCGAAGGGATTCAAAGTGACCTTTGAGGATGTTGTAGCAAAGGTTACAAATGGATCATTGGTGGTGATAAAGGAAGTCCGCAGTGGGAATTTATATTATTTGAAGGGGAGTACCGAGGTTGGCCAGGTAGCTTCAGTTATTTTAGAGGCGGACATGAGCAGACTTTGGCACTACAGGTTAGGATACACAGGAGAGAAGTCACTGCAGATGCTGTACAAGCAGGGGCTATTAAAGGGAGCCAAGAGTGGAAAGATAGAGTTCTGTAAGCATTGCATACTTGGCAAGAAGACAAATGTGAAGCTCGGGACTGCCATCCATAGGACGAGGGGCATCCTGAACTACGTGCATATAGACGTTTGGGGTCCCACCAAGACTACATCACTTGGTGATCGACATTGATTCGTCACGTTCGTTGATGACTATTCTAGGCGATGTTGGGTGTACACCATGATAAAGAAAAGTGAAGTCCTAGATATATTCGTGGAGTGGAAGAAGAGGTTAGAACTGCAGACTGGGAGAAAGATCAAGATGTTACGATCCGACAACGGCGACGAGTACACATCAGATCCTTTCTGCAGCTATGTCGAGACGAGGGCATAGAGAGGCACTTCACGGTTAGTCATACACTGCAGCAGAATATGGTGACAAAGAGGTTAAATTGGTCTTTACTGGAGAAGGTTCGATGTTTATTATCACAGAGTGGTTTGAAGAAGACCTTTTAGGCTGAGGCACTTACATATGCGAGCCACCTCATTAATAGGCTGCCTTCATCTGCGATTGTGGGGAAAACCCTATGGAAATATGGTCGAGAGAGCCAGCACATGACTATGACCAGCTCAAGGTATTTGGGTGCCCTGCATTTTATCATGTGAGAACAGATAAATTAGAACCTCGAGCTAGGAAGACCATATTTGTAGGATTCAAGCGTGGTGTTAAGGGATACAAGCTATGAGATCTAGTTGATATGAAGATTGTGTTGAGTAGGGACGTAACGTTCGATGAGGCTTCTATCTTGAAGCTTCCCAGCTCTCATCAGGTGGAGAGAGACTTAGCAGAGGAGATATCGCAGGTGGTGGAGATCGATACAGCTCAACAGTGTCCAGATGGTGCAGTATCCATTAGAGTGCCAACTGACGTGACGCCAGGCGAGCACGACGGTGACATGAAGGATACAGGTACTGATGTGCAGGATCAAGGACCGACGGCTCAGGTTCAGGATTCTATTACGGTTCAGAGACAGATGAGAGACATACAGATGCCAGCATAGTATACCGACACAGTTACGTATGCACTTCCGGTGGAGAGTATCGATGAGGTGGTACTTACTACATTCAGAGAGGCCAAGCAAAGTTCGGAGGCTGATTCATGGCAGGTAGCTATGCAGGAGGAGATGGAGTCTCTTCGCAAGAATGATACGTGAGAACTTGTTGAGCTTCCAAAAGGGCGGAAGACAATTGGTTGTAAGTGGGTATACATGAAGAAGAAGGGTATTGAGGGTACTCCATTGAGGTTCAAGACAAGGTTGGTTACGAAGGGCTATGCATAGGAGGAAAGAATTAACTATAATGAGGTTTTCTCTCCGGTGGTGAAGCACTCTTCGATTCAGATTTTGCTAGCTTTGGTGGCATAGTATGGTTTAGAGTTAGATCAGTTGGATGTAAAATGGTATTTTTTCATGGTGATCTTGATGAAGAAATATATATGACTCAGCCATTAGGATTCCGAGCTGCAGGAAAGGAAAAATTAGTTTGTAGATTGAAGAAATCTCTATACGGTTTGAAGCAGGCTCCTCGACAGTGGTATAGGCGATTCAATGGTTTTATGATTGGTCATTCATATACTCGGAGCCAGTTTGATCCTTACGTATATTTTCGTAAGTTAAAAGGAAGTGCGTACATCTATTTGTTACTTTATATTGATGACATGTTGGTTGCTTCTATTTTCAGATCTGCTATAGATGAGTTGAAGGACAGCTTTCAAAGGAGTTTGAGATGAAGGATTTCGGTGAGGCGAAGCACATTTTAGGGATGGAGATTGGCAGAGACAAGAAGAATGGCAGAATTTATTTAACACAGATGGCTTATTTGAAAAAGATTCTACATCGATTTCATGTTAGCATGGATACAAAGCCAGTTAGTGCATCTTTGGGATCCCATTTAAAACTTTCATCTGACCTTTCATCGAAGACAGTTGAAGATCGAGAGTTGATGTCGAAGACTCCATATGCGAGCGCGATTAGGAGCTTGATGTATGCGATGGTATGTACGAGACCAGATTTATTATAGACGGTGAGCATGGTTTCGAGATACATGCACGGCCCAAGAGTGGGTCGTTGGGACGCTATGAGATGGATTTTGAGGTATATTCAGGTACGCTCAATGTTGGTCTGATTTATGAGCGGGACACTACAGGTGGGCAGTTATGTATTGGCTATGTTGATTCAGATTATACCGGAGATTTGGATAAGCACCAGTCTACGACGGGATGTGTGTTCACTTTGACCCGTGCACCGGTGTGTTGGAGATGCACCTTACAGTCTACAATGGCTTTATCGACGATGGAGGTAGAGTATATGGTAATTACAGAGGCTATAAAGGAGGCTATTTGGCTTCGAGGATTTTTGGAGGAACTTGGTATATCACAACGGTCCGTCACTATTCATTGTGATAGCATGAGTGCTATCTATTTGGCGAAGAATCAGGTTCTTTATGCGAGGACGAAGCACATTGACATGCATTATCACTTCATTCGGGATGTTCTTGAAGATGGAGATGTGGAGATAGTGAAGGTCCACACAAAGGATAATCCGGCGGATATGCTCACAAAGATGGTTCCGAGTAACAAGTTTGATCATTGTCGAAACTTGTTACACATTCGTAATTATTGAGGCCGTTGGCGGCCATTTGGTAGAACTACGATTAGCTTGATCCCGGTCAGAGGGTACGTAGGCAACCATGGTATAATGGTGTAGCTGTTTTGGGCCTGGTTTGGCATTTGCGGTGTCCTTCTGGTGTTCGTCCAAAATTTGATGTTTATCAAATGATGGACGAGGTGGAGAATTGAAGAACGCACCTGCGTGGGAGGAGGCAAGGTCGAGCTTGGGAGGCGAGATCGAACTCGCCTGTAGGCGAGGGTGAGCAGGTGCAGGCGAGGTTGAACTTGCCTGTAGGCGAGGGGGTCGCCTGATGGCTCGCTTGTCGTGTGCGTGGTGCTCGAGGTGATCGCGAGGCTCGCCTATCTTGGGGTGGAGCTCGCCTGTGGTGGGAGCCAGCTGGAACCAGCTGTGCTCGCCCTAGGGTTTCCCTATAAAAGGGAAACCCCATTCACGATCTTGAGTGGAGCGGACAGAGAGCGTGAGAAGAGAAGAAGAGCGGTGGCCCCTTTCTTTCTTCTGCGATTTGATTCCCACTTTGTCCCTGTTCTCATTAATTTGTGGAGAAGGGGTTGGTGATATTTATTTGGGGAAGATGAGTAATTAAGAGAGAGATTGAATAGTGTTTTAAGTTAAAACACTGTTATTGTTTTGAGAGATCTCAAGTTTGAGATCTTCTCTCTTAGTTGTAATTTCTTGTGATTAATAAGAAATTATTTGTGCCGCTCCCGTGGACGTAGGCAAATTGCCGAACCACGAAAATATCTGTGTTTGTGATTGACTTGTCATATTTGTTGGATTGTACCAGAGTTAGGTTTCTTTATCTTCTCCCGTGCTTACGGACTCGTTCGGTGTGTGAGCACGCTTCCGTAAAGGCGCGCAACACTTCTTCCTTTCCGAAAAGTCTGTATTGTTTTTTCTCTCTTGCATATCTACTTAGTAAACCACTTACAAAAACATTATTTTATGTATTGTGTAGGCTAATTAAGACCAATTCAATTTAAAGTAGTACGACTACGCCCCAGCTCATCAAATTCCCGTTTGGGTTATCCAACTAAGTTCAATAATTTTACATTTTATATATTGATTGTTTGGCCTCCTGTCTCTTTTTTAGTTTTCTATTTTCCTCTTCTTTATTTCATGGACTTGAATGATTCGGACTTCCTGTTGCTTTCTTTTTTTTTAACAAGTTTTCTTCCTTTTCTTCTAATTTTAGCTAATTCTTTGATTCGAGCAAAGGCTTGTAGATTTGTAATGTTGCTTTTAGCTGAAAGCATTGACTCCTATTGGGAAGAAATAGACATGTTCTTTAATTTTTCACGTAAACAATTGAAAGAACAAAGAAAAAAAAGAGTACGCAACACACAAGCTAACAATCTTTTTATATAAAGAATATATAAAAATCCCTCTTAAATCAAGAGATTTGGCCCAGATAATCTTTGATCCTATAACAAGTTTACAAAGGGATTCGGATCCTCTCCACTAAAAAAAATAGTGGAGGGACCACTACATAATCACAGTCATTGATTATCTAGTTGGTGGTTATGATATTTTCTTTTAGTTCAAATTAGGAATGAGTGCAATACACGGGGATATGGTAAATGTGAGATTTAGATTGTATCATAACCGCCTACTAAATAATCAACTCTCTAAGAATACTACATATAATTAATTAGAAAGTCTTCTCACATACGTAATAGATGATTTACAAAGGAATAATGAATTAACCAACACAAAGAAATGCAAGCATCATGCGTGTGTACACACACACAAATTAATAAAGGTTAAAGTGATATGACCATTAGCCATGTCATGTTAAAAGATATCCAATAATTTGTGTATTCATGAAAGAGTAGTAAGGGATTTTACACAGATTAAATTGAAATGACAATAAACAATTGAATGTAATAAGAAAAATACAGGGAATGAATGTCAACTTTCTCACAATATCAGAGCTTCAAATATTGGATTGCGTACTGCATGTTCTTGTTAATTAATTAACATCACCAATAAGACATAAATATGTTAGGATTGTGTCTTTGATTCTGTGTATAACTTCATGAGAAATAGATAGGGTTAGAGATCTATCATGATTAGGAGATTGAATCACATTATGATTAGGAGTTTGAATCCTATTCTAATTAGGAAGTTAGGCTAGAGATAGAGTTTTGATTTTTCTATATATATTCTTCTATTGTTAGAGAAAAAACCAAGCAGATGAGAGAGAGAGAGAGAGTCAATATTCTTGTAATTCAGGGTTAGCAGAGGGCGTAACCTGATTCAACAATATTGTGCGAGAGGTGAGGGTTTCGTAGTCTTTGTCCGTGCAAAAGATTACATCATTAGGAGAGGGTTTCACAATTTTTGTCCGTTCAAAAGATTGTAAGGAGAGGGTTTTGGAGAGTATGAGAGTTGATTATGTATGTGAGGTTGAGAGATTGAGAGACGAGTGTTGAGTGATTCCTCTTGTAGTTCTCCCTGATACATAGTGGATTTCTTGTATTGTTGCTCGTGGACGTAGGTCGAAGTTGGTCGATTGGACCACGCAAATCTCAATGTTTTTTCTTCTTGATTGTGGTTGTTTGATATCTTGTTGATTGTGGGTTAGCTTCCGAGTTGCGGAGATCGTAGTAAGCGGGGAGAGCTAAAATTCCCCAACAAAATAGAGTAGTTAGTGGATTAGCTAGGTTACCTCCTACCTTTGAAAAAAAAAAAGCTAGTGCAGCCTCTAATTACTCTCAACTAACTCTGAATTAAAACGAATCAGAAAAGAAATGACCACAAGCCCCTCTTGAGAAAAGTCATATGCGCAATCTACCATCGTACACTTCGCCTTCAACAAAAGTTTAAGTTTGCACCTATTATAACGTTCAACCACCATCTAATAAGGGCTAGATATCATAAAACCTCCCTTAACTTTAGAAGACTAGCAGAAAACCTCTGTAAATTTCAAAATATCAAGAAAAACCCCTTAATTAGGAGGGTTTTTTTGATAAAATCTCAAAGTTAAATGAGATTTTCTGATAAAATCTGAAAGCTAAAGAGGGATTTTGTGATAATCCCTATACGTAAGGGTTTTTTTATAGATCTGATGTGTCACACATGAAGAGTGAATTAAGCTAATATACAACACATTGTTGTGTGCGGCGGAAGCGGTCGAATCACACACAAGCCAAACAAGAGAGATCACAACCAAAATACACAAGCACAATCACCAAATAACACAAAGAGATTTACGTGGTTCGGCAATTGCCTACGTCCACGGGGAGAGGATGAAGAGATTTCACTAAATCAAGGAGAGTACAAAGGGTTACAATCTCATAAAACTCACAAAACTAACCCTCAACCAAAGGTCTCAACTTGCTCATAATACCTCACTCTCTTAATGCTCAAAAGTCTGTCTAACCTCTGATTACAACTCTCCTCACTTTTGATTGATCCTAATCTTCCATATATATAGAAAACCTAAAACCAAAACAGACTAGGAATCCTAAAACCAAAAACAAAACAAATTAGAAATCCTAATAAACTCATGTTACCAAAATAGATTAGGAATCCTAATAATCTCATGTTACCAAAATAGATTAGGAATCCTAATAGATTAGGAATACTGCTATCCACAACACACATTATATGAAACTTCAGAGAAAAAAACTAAAACTAGACGAGGACAACCTTAAACTTTATGATGTACACTAAGTAGTCAGTAATTTATACGTGACAATTTTCAAGCTCATGATGGCCACCTAAACCATATAATGTAATCCTTCCCTCGCTTTGTAATCGCCTATAAATTGCTCCTTCCTCCAAAGCATCTTCACACAAATCAAATTCATCAATATCCAATTAAGCGTACTCATTTAGGAAATTTGAGATGGCTTCCCGAGTTATTCTAGGGATCACCATTCTTGTTTTGGCTCTGGTTCAAGCTTTTGCTTATGATCCTAGCCCTCTGCAGGATTTCTGTGTTGCTGACACGAAATCAAAAGGTTGATTCATGTGACATTCTATTATCAATATTATCGTTATTAATTAAGATTAACACTGATGAGACGTCATTCATATTTATCTAGCAAAAATAATGAAACAACAAAGAAATACGTGCAGATGTTTTTTTGTAACTTTCGTTTTTATGTACGTGTGCATGTTTATCCTTTAATTAAACTCCTCATTTCATTTATACTCTTATTAAGGATATATATAGTGTCAGAATATATTCTGTTTCTGACCATTTAATTCCATACTATGTAAATCTGTATGCTTGAGTGTCTTACTATTTTGTCCAGCCAGTAATCATTAATGGAATAAAAGTAGCTAGCTTTCAAACCCTTTGATAGTAGCTATTTTTTTAAATGCAAAACTTCTCAGTGATTATTTCGTGCATATGGATAAAACATACACAAAAATGTTCAAATTTTTGTTCATCAGCGGTCTATCTATAGAAATTAAAATGACGTGTAATATATAGTTAAGATATTCAATTTTCCTATACCTTATCCAGTTCATGTACGAATCTAAGCTCTATGCAATCTTCAATTATGTCCTCTCCTTTCTTACAAAATAAAAATAATTGCTAGATCATTGCTCTAAACAAATTTGTTAATGTTAGAATTAATGGTTACGACTCTCGTGATACAATCACATATCTATGCAAGAGTGTTCTTAAGGAATTTGTATATGCCATACTTTACTGACGAACTGTTATGGTTAAAAGTGATGATCTCTCCTCTTTGTGTTGCAGTAATCGTCAACGGCTTTGTATGCAAAGACCCAAAAACTGTAGTCTCCGAGGACTTCTTCTTCCCGGGACTCCTCAACGACGTCCGCCGCAACACCAACAACCGCGTCGGCTCCAACGTGACCAACGTCAACGCGAACGTCTTCCCAGGCCTCAACACACTCGGCATTTCCCTGTTCCGCATTGACTACGCCCCGTACGGCGGCCTCAGCCCTCTCCACAAGCACCCTCGCGCCTCCGAGGTCCTCACCGTCATCGAGGGCACTCTCCACGTCGGCTTCATCGAGTCCAACCCCGGCAACCGATTTTTCCAGAAAGTTCTGCAGAAGGGTGATGTCTTCGTGTTCCCGTTCGGTATGATTCACTTCCAGATGAATATTGGTCAAACGCCGGCGGTTGCCCTGTCGGCGCTGAGCAGTCAGAATCCGGGGGTGATTACGATTGCGAACGCGGTGTTCGGGTCGAACCCGAGGGTGTCGAAGGATGTGCTGAAGAGGGCGTTTCAGGTGGACGATAAGGTGGTGGCGCAGCTCATGGCCCAGTTCAATAACGAGGAATGCACGTCCACTAGCGTGTGAAAGGCTTAGTCATCAGCGTGATTTGAATTGAGTAAATAAGCATGAAGTACGGGGTGCTTCTTGCACACGTCGACAATAAGGATTTGCATCTGTGTATTTGTCATAGTCGAAGTTATGAATTCAGTGTGGGTGTTTACATTATGAAAACTTTTGCATCTTGCTGGAAACTCGATTTGTTAATAAGTTATTAAATGAGAAGGAAAAATATTGTTGTTATTAATTATTGGCTAATAAAAGGGCTAATAATTTTTATATTATGTAGGCAATAAAAAAAGGGAAACTATAAGTGAAACTATAATATATATTGGTTTACTATATTGTTATTATTATTTATTGCCTAATAAAAGGGCTAATAATTTGTGTGTATATTATGTAGGCAATAATTTAAAAGTGAAACTATAAGAGAATGCCTTTTCTACTATGTAGGCAAAAAGTTAGCTATGGGGCTGTTTGGTTCGTTTCCTTGATATAGAGAAATGCAATTCCATGTAAAGAAACACAAGTTTTGAGTTTTCCAAACTTTTTCAAGAAATAGATTGTTTTGCTTTGGTTTGCACATAAAAAATGGTGGGAAACCAATGTATTTATTTTTCTTGTGTTTGGTTCGCATAGAAAAAAAAGGAAAACTTTTGTAAACAAAGCAGAGAAGGAAAAAAATCTGACGTGACAGAGTTTTTATCAATTTCACTTGGTTGGGGAAGGAAATCGAAGAGGGAAAAAAATTTTAGTTGGCGGCGATTTCAGCAGAGTTTTCCCTCTTCCATCCGAGCGAACCAAAGCGGCACAAAGAAATGGACGGAAACAAAAAAAAACTGACGTGGAGGGCTAAAAATCTGACGTGGAGGGGTTTTCTGAGTTTTCCATCCCTTATAATAGCGAACCAAACAGCCCCTGTATATACTTGATCTTTCGCCTACCAGTTTGAATTTTGACACTGTCACTGATCATTAAATTGATAGTGCCTTTTCTACTATAATTTTAAAAAATTCTCCCTCACCACGAACATGTGCTTATATTTAATTTCTTCTCTTGATAAAGTCTATTCGTTAAAAAAAATAAGAATTTTTTTTTCTTCTCTTACTAAAGTCGATTAGTTAAGAAAAAAGAAAAAAAAAATACATGTATATACATATTTTGCTCAGTTGAGAGCTACGCATCTGAATTATGATTCAATCAAAGGCATTTGGTGTCATTCTCGATCGAGGAAATCGATGATTTGGTCAGCCTTCAGTATAGGAGAAAATGACTCCGTTCCAATTTTTTTAAACAAAAATGATGGGAAACGTCTACAAGAGAAGAAGTAAAAAGAAATTGACTAGTAACCTTCTTCAAATATATTAACGAATCTTTGATGGTATGGCAGATTCTGTTGGATTTAATCTAATAAATCTAATTGTGGACACATATGATTAATCATTGTGTATTGCTATCGTTTCAGGATAACCCACTAAAGTGATCAATTAAGTTGGGTTAATGGGTATTTAAATAAGTCATGGGGTTATATGTGCAGATACCAGGTTGTAATTATGATTTATTGAGGGGCTAAATTACAAAAGTACAACATCTATAAATAAGGGGTTATGGTCCCTAACCTAGGGTTAACAACTTTCTCTAATTTCTCTTCAACCCCATCTTGGAGAGATATTCGGCTATAGAGAGAACCCTAAGGTTAGAAGATCCAAAACCCAAATCAAGATCCAACAATGGATTCAGGTATAAGCTTCCGCTCTTTTGATTTTTGTTTAATCTCTTTGAATTAATCATGGCTATATGGTTTTAAGATCTCAAGTTCTAGATCTAACAGATTCTTGATGTATAAAATCAATATTATAGATATGGATAAGATTATTAGTTTGTAGGTTAACGATCTACATTTGATTACTAAACTGGCAAACTAACCTCTGATTCCCTACTGACTTCAGCAAAAAATAGGGTAAAGAAGTAAATTAAAATAATAAGAGCTTACTGGTCTGTTGGTGGAAATAGAGGGGCAATTTGGGAATCTCTCTGTACTAGAGTAAGGATTAGAGAGAGGTGATCTATACCATTCACTAGGACTAGAATGTTAGTTTAGTAACTGTAACGATCATAGTGTAAATCACCCCACTTATATATGAGTGGTTCTGATAGGATCCTTGTGATAAAATATGTGTTGCATTGCGTATTACCCTAATTAAAGTAGGTTACAGGCCTTCCCCAAATTCTCTATTCTATTAGCTTGACACTTTTTATTATCTAAAAATTTTAGATATACATATTGACTTATATATTGATGTTACTATGGTTGCAAAACAAATATCCATATATGCGGATATATCGATATTTGTATCAATATTTGTATCCGTTAAGATACGGATATAGTTACTAAATATCTATATCAAAGGATACGATTACGGCTATGGATATGTGATAAAATATATGCATTCGTATCGGAAATTATCCGAATATATGTTAGTCATATACTTGCATTTGTTTTAATCTTAGATTTATGGGTTTGAGGTTAATTTGATGATCAAGAGATCAAGTCTTAGCTTTAAAGATATAAAGAACATATTAATGAACTCTCTTATATCATAAGAACTATATTATGTGTTTTTCATATCGCTTTCTATTTGCACGTATATCCACATATATATCTGCATACATATCTATATTCGTATATGATTTTAGCGGATACAAGTATCAATTTTACTTACCCAGGCATATTCATGTCTGTATCCATGATTGGTAAGCGGATACGGATATGGTAAGTACCATATCCATATCGTTTGCACCCCTACTTGCACGTGTACATGGCACATATCTGGATTAATCCTATTAAATACTATGACCCTCTTTGACAAAGGGTTAAGGAAGAGGAATTAAGAAGAAATATTAATGCAGTTAGCCCATTCAATAACCCGAAGGACTAAATTATTAATCCATTGCGTAAGTTTTATTTTAGCCATTGTGATCAATTTTAGCGTTTGGGAATAACAAGAAAGTGGTTAATTCTTAATCCTTCTAAATAGGAGTATCAGTAAACCCTTCATTTTGAAGGGGTTAACACATTTTAATCCCTCTAGAGGGGTTAGCTCAATCCTTTTGTGTTTTTTGCGTTTGGAAACTTATGAAAGATTAAATCACTTTAAACCATTCTAAATAGGACTAAATCTCTCTATTCAGCATGCAAATCCTTGTACAAAAAGAAAGAGGAGAAGAGAAAGATTCACATTTTGTCAGGTGGTAACTAGTTATTCTGAAGAATAAATATCCATCTACCTCTGTTATTCACCTCACACCCTAGCAAGAGTACTTGCAATATCAGAAAAAATGTTATACAAGGAAAGATTTATTGATAAACGTAACTGATGCAAACAATTCAGTTCGATGTATTCACGTAGCCATAAATTAATCCTCTATCTCTCACCTTTTGCATAAAAATGCTAGTGGCATGGAAGTAAAGCTTAAGGCCTGAAATACTGTTAGGATATGTGAAGCCTAACTATCAGGCCTGTCCTATACTTCAGAACGAAGAGGAACAAGGTGGAACATGAGGAACAGGATCGACGACGACGAAGTTCAAGCAAAACGGCGAAGAAGACAATTTTACTGTATCGCAGTCGACCACCGACGTGCACAAAACAGGCACAGGGGAGAGGAGCTCGTCGCGGTCGACCGCGCATGGCGTGGCGGTCGACCGCCAAAAGTCCAGAGAGCAGCCCAGTTTTTTGCCTTCGTCGCGGTCGACCGGGAGTGGCGTGGCGATCGACCGCCAAAAGTCCAGAGACTTCACCAAGCAGCAGGCTTCGTCGCGGTCGACCGCGCAGGCTTCGTCGCGGTCGACCGCGCGTGGCGCGGCGGTCGACCGCCAAAACTCCAGAATTTTTTTTTGGATTTCGGGCTTCGTCGCGGTCGACCACGCGTGGCGCGGCGGTTGACCGCGTGTCGGGTTTTGGCCCAGTTGCGGTTTTTTGACCTGTTCCTATTCCTGTTTGTAAAACCCTTATATCTATAAAAGGGTTGATTAGGGCATGATGTAATAGAGACGAAAATAGTGAAATTTTCTCCTGCGATGGCCGTGGACGTAGTTTCTCACATTGAGAAGCAAACCACGTAAATCTTGCGTGTTTGTGATTGATTGAATTCTCTCTCTCTCTCCTAAATCTCTATTTCCAAATCGTATCAGGGGGTTGTGCATCCCAAACAAATACTTCTTATTTTTTCGCAACTACCTGTGCTGGAAAATCTTTTTAAATATCTATTAAGTAAGTTCGCACTGAAAGAAAAGTAGTAAGTTTGCACTGTAATTCCTGCCTAATAAGTTGATTTTCCTCAAAATAAATAAATACAAAAAAGCACATTTGCAATCTTATTTTACGGGATGAACTGAGTTGTTGAATAATTATAGGCTCCTGAGCAAGATAATACGTACAATTGAAAAAAGAAAAAAAGAAAATCGTGCTCGTTGTGATAAACAAACTTGTTTTTGAGTTTGAAAAGGACCAGAACATACGGCGGGCTACCGAAGTTCCATATGGGCCGATTCCAAGGCCTCTATTGGGCCATAATCGGGCCCCATTGAGACAAAATTAACCGATTTCAATAGAGTTAGGGTCCTGTTAATTAGCAACAAGTTCACATGGATTAGATCAAAACAAAGTGATCGGGACCAAATCAAACCTTTCCAAGGGAACCCTAACCTCGGACCGCGGTTTCAATAGTAGAGCGAGGTTTTGCGGCACCCGCTAGCCTCAGCCAGCTGCGAACCCCACGTGCGAGGTTCTATCCTCCGCCTTGACGTGCATCCGCCGTTGGATTGAGAACGGACGGTTGTATAGCAGCAGGCCCCCCCTTCTTCGCTATCCGAACCGGATTCGGATCCAAAAATTCGATGCCCGATTACAAGGACGAAGCGCGGACGTTCGTTGGGGCCTCCTCGACCAAAACTTGATTTTTTTATTTTTTCTTCCGGATGAAATCGAAGAACTTCCGCCGGCGATTCGACGCCGACGAAACCCAGTCCGCAACCCCAGAAAACCCCAAGTCCCAAACCCTAACCCCAGCATCGAAACCCAAACCCTCCCGCCTCAGCTTCGCCGACGACGAGGATGAAGACGATGGCGGTCCAATATCAGCCCCTCTCCTCCGCCGCACCGCCGCCGTGGGCACTCGTCCCCATAAGCCCAGCTATTCGAAGAATCGAGCTCCTTCATCGGGACCCGCGCCTCCGATCCCTTCTAATATCCAGCCGCAGGCCGGAGAGTATACAAAGGAGAGGTTGTTGGAGCTCCAGAAGCACGCTCGGCCTCTCGGCAGCCTGCCGAGGCATCATAAACCCGATAGCCCGTCGAAATCCGAACCCGTTATCGTCCTTAAAGGCCTCGTGAAGCCCGCATCATCTCCTATGGATCCGGCCCCTAAGCCGAGAAAGGAAGAGGTGGAGGAGGAATCAGATGGGACAGAGGAAGATAAGTTTGCGAAATTGGGTATTGATGGTAGAGGAAAAGGTTTGTCTTCGATACCGAGCCAGGCTGATATAGCTGCCATTAAAGCCCGGAGGGAGAGGCTCCGGCAGAGTCGTGGGCCGGCAGCGGATTTTATATCACTTGACAGCGGAGGAGTGATGGCTACTCGGACATCGGATGGTGGGTCTAGTGATGAGGAGGATCATGAATTTAGAGGTAGGATTGCTTTGTTTGGTGATAAAGGGGATGAGCAATCGAAAAAGGGTGTTTTCGAAGAGTTTGAGGAGAGGGCTCAAATTGTTGATACTAGGGTTGTTGGAGAGATTGCAGCAGAGGATGATGAGGATGAAGAGGAGAGGAAATGGGAAGAGGAGCAATTTCGAAAGGGTCTCGGGAAAAGGATTGAAATCATTGAGGAAGCATCTGTCCATAGAGGGGTTAGCGGTGTTCAGCCTCAGATGCCACCGCCACAGACTTTATATCATGCTGTTGGTCCTCAGCCGTTGGTGCCTGGAAGTACGCCTTTCTCTCAGACAATGTCGATATCTCAACAGGCGGAGATTGCTACACGAGCTCTCAAGGAGAACATCATGAGGCTGAAGGACTCTTACAAGCGAACAATGGATTCCGTGGTGAAGACAGATGAAAACTTAGCA